>JAFIRS010003174.1:0-151855 GCA_018342105.1 Gonioctena quinquepunctata | reverse complement strand
GAAACACTGTCAGAATTCATTATTGTTATTATTTTTTATTATTTATTATGTACAAAAACCTGTATACACTCAACAAAAATAATCGTCGCGACAATACACTGTTCAATGTGAAATAGAAAGACGAAACGAAAATAACTGGCTTGCTTTCTATGAGAGAGAGAGAGAGACAGACAGAGAAACACACGCACGCCGCACGGCTTACAACCATAGCGAAAGTCTCGTTACAACTTTTGGTCTTAATTTATTCCGTCTAGCCCTCTTTCGCAACGCGCGATAAGGAACTACGTTCCAAAACTTTTGGTTAGGAAAAGACCTCAACTTTCGATTTTCAAATGAGACACCCTATTTATCATTACATTTTCTAGGGAGCCATGAACTCCCTCATATTATTTCAAATAATCAAAATCCACCATCGCATTTTCGATTAAAATATTATTGTGGTTCGAAATACGTGGCAAAAAAGTAAAACAAAACGTATTTTTACTCGAAACTCCATGTTTTCAAATGGTACCCTAATGGTTGTCTGACGTCATTCGAAAGTAGTATCGATGGGTATCCATCCATATTGACTCTTCCTGTGTATAACCAATACGAATACAATAATGTAGTTGGAAAAAGTTTAAGTATCTCCTAGGTTCAATAACAATAATTTATCAAGGTGGCTATGGAACACAAATCACATTTTGACGTTTCGATAATCTGTTAGTCACCGAATACATTATTGGATGGATTGCATTGATAATAGAAATGAGTTATTTTACGGAGATCTGATCAATATTTCATGCAAATCTTCTGAATAATCTTCAATTTCATTCTTGAGGAATCTTAGGTATGAACCACCATTTGAAGGTCCATCAAATATTATGGGACCAATTATTAGATTTCCAAATACTCCTAGCCGTACATTGAACTCAAAGCGTTTTCGGAATTTTTTCTACCTGAATGAATGCTGACTCTCTTGCCTCCAATATCGAGTATTTTGTTTGTTAAATAAACAAAGTTTGGTAAGTCTTGACTTATCGGAAAATACAATTGTTTTCAGAAACTCATTATTTGGCTGTACATTATTGCGTAGTACCCGCCTGCAATATTCCATCCTTCTTATACTATCGTCTTTGTACGAATCTTGATGTATTTGATATTCATAAGATCGATACTTATGTTTTTTCAGAATTACTCTGACACTTCCACGGCTGGTATCCAATTCGAGAGCGATCTCCCTTAGAGATGCTGTTTAATCGATTTCCACTCCCATGAAAACATTTATCTCCAGAAACAATATTCCAACATTATCATCGGGCTCTCTCCTGAACTACTCTTCAAGAAGCTTGAAGTAATTTCGAGCCGGACATTGTCGTTCGGGGTATTTTTTCAAGTACAGCTGTTGAGCAACAACTGTGTTTTGCCGACATTCCCCATGAGTTACCAGCATATCTACTGTTTCGTTTCTGTTATGAATTGGTAGCTTCCCAACTCATTTCTATGACCAGTGGTAATATCCCTAGGACATTGATGATAGACGAGATAATTTTATGACAATCGAAAGCTCGTTTCTTGGTAACAGCCCGAAGCCGAATGCTGAGGGCTGTTACCAAGCAACGAGCTTGAGAAATTTGTCATAAAATTATGAGGCATTTGTCAGTGTCCGAGGGATATTCGGCGTGAAATTCTTTGACAAAAAAATTTATAACTCAACACAATGAAACATTTATTTATTCATCAAAAGTACAGTTAGTGAAAGTACAATTATTAAAATTCAACTCAACATTAGATTCGTTGCTGTTCTCTACTATAGAAGATCTATAATCACGCATAATATTTATGATCTTGTTGTGGTGTTCTTGATCGAAATTTGGGTATGGTTATATAGAATCTTGATTGCTATGACCCGTAATTTTCAGCAATTGTTGTTCTTCTACACCACATTTTGCCAATTCGCTAACAGCAGTTGATCTATTCGAGTGATTTGTTATCTTTTTGTCCTTTACATTCAAGCCAATTGCCTCAGCAGCAGATTTAGTCCATCCCATAGCAATATTATTTTTTTAACTTCAGACAAATTTAACGAAACTGAATTGGACTTACCTTTACATGGATCTGCTTGTAGTTTCTTCCTGATTGCATCGCGGGCCTCTTGGGCTGGTTTGAATACTATATTGTTAAACGGGTCAATGATAATATAGTCATTAAAGTACTTTTCTTGCAAAAGTTTGCACGAAACGTTCCACATTGTCTTCACCCTTGCTTCTTTGAATTCGGTCCCGTATTTCTTTCTCATATTGACCGCCCATTCTTTTAGTATCAACGCCAATTCTTCTAAGCTTCTATGTTCATTCAATTCATATTCTCGTTCGCAGCAAAATTCCATAAATATACCCCAAATATATTTGTGACTGTAGGTTGTATTTCTGTGAATTTTTTCTTTGATTAGCGCATTTAAACTTTGAACATTCGCATTGCCAAAACGTGACATTCTGAAATTTATTTGGAATGAAGTTGTCAAACTCAATCGTGTTGTCATAGTGATTGATAATTGCACTGAATGCAATTAAAAGTGTAATGTTGACATGATTGGGTGAAATTGTTTTATTTGACACAAAATGACAAAATTTGAATGTTTGTTAAAACTGTCAAAAAATTATCACTTTTAATCTGCCTAGAGCATGAATTATTGTCGGAAATTTTTTGAGTACATGAATTTTTTGAAAATTATCATGAGTCGCGAAGCGACGAGGGATGATTTTCTTCAAAAATTAATGTGCGAGACAAATTTCCCGCAATTAATTCAAGCACGTGGGGGATTCGGTGAGAAAATTTTATACCGGAATTATATTCAAATAGAAAACATTAGGTAAATATTTATTTTGACGTTATTCACAAATGAATAGAAGGCTGTGTGTAATGGGAGTTTTGGGGGAATTTTTTTTCTGATTTTCCCCGTTCCCTAGTAAAATAAAATATATAATTCAGATAAACTTTAATTTTTTTTTTTTTATTTTAAAAAAAAGGGTTGATTGCGGGAATTTTTTTATTTTCCCCGTGCCCTAGTAAAATAAAATATATAATATCAGATAAATTTTTAAAATGAAATTGATTGTTTCCATACAATTTTCTTACTGGGTTTCAGGGAAATGTTAATATTGACTAAAAATGAAAGTGGATACGTTCGTATTGCAGGAGATTTTTTTTATTTTCCCCGTGCCCAAGTAAAATAAAATATATAATATCAGATGAATTATTATAATAATTGATTGTTTTCAACCAATTTTCTTACTGGGTTTCAGGGATATGTCATATTGATTAAAAATGAAAGTGGATGTTCGTATTGCGGGATATTCTTTTTTTATTTTCTCCTTGCCCTAGTAAGATAAAATTTATAATATCAGATACATTATTATATAAAAATAATAGATTTCATATAATTTTCTTACTGGGTTTCAGGAAAATGTCAATATTGACTACAAACAAAGGTAATATACAGCAAAAAATATATTACTCTACCCATACATATATACTCAAATATTTCTCATATTCTTTTGGGTTTAATTCTAAAGAAAATTAATATAAGCGGTAATAATTTGTTTTTCAAATAATTCAGGAAATCGGAATACTTCATTCTTTATTCTAAATAGAATGTTGTTGGCGTATGTTGACGGTTAAAAAATATTTTGTAAAGTTAGCCATGGATTTGACATTCACTACTCCTGTCAATCAATATTTTATTTGTAGCATTATAAGATTCTCATAAAATTGTATACAATCATAAGTTGTGAAAACGTGATGATAAAATGAACGTTCAATCGTATGAATTGTCCATGAAAATATGAAATATCTAACATACCTAGTGGAAGAATATGGATTAAATCCTGAGCAAGAAAACTTATTTAAGGAGAATGGAAACATTCTGCGTGATATTGTGCCTTCTTTTGGACACGAATCTAAAGAAATAAACTGGTGTCTCAGTATTATTTTGATTTTATGAAATGAAGGCATATTGTTGAAAAAAAACACCGGTTCTGTGTTTCATTCTCCACTTAGGAAAGAGGAGGTAGAAGTGGAATTTTTGAAGAATTTGAAATTAATTAATGATATTATAGAATGTACACCTTGATAAGTTGTTGTAATATTTCCAACTTATAGAGTAAGTAAATAAAAAATATTGTCAATATTATTTCAATATAATTTTTGTCTAATTATATGATAGCTGTCATGTGCCGGGAAATTTCCACTTATTAATTTTACGTCTACATGCTAATGTGGATGAAAAATACTCAGAAAATTTGCTGGTTACCATAGTAACAATGTCGAAATAAAGCATCTGATTGGTTGAAAATGACTGGTATAAAATTTTCAGTGGTAAAATCTCTAGGACATTGATGATAGACGAGATAATTTTATGACAATCGAAAGCTCGTTCCTTGGTAACAGCCCGAAGCCAAATGCTGAGGGCTGTTACCAAGCAACGAGCTTGAGAAATTTGTCATAAAATTATGAGGAATTTGTCAGTGTCCGAGGGATATGCGGCGGAAAATTTTTTGACAAAAAAAATTATAACTCAACACAATGAAACATTTATTTATTTATCAAAAGTACAGTTAGTGAAAGTACAATTATTAGAATTTAACTTGACATTACATTCGTTGCTGTTCTCTACTATAGAAGATCTATTTCCACGCATAATATTTATGATCTTCTTGTGGTGTTCTTAATCGAGATTTATAGAATTTCGATTGCTATGACCAGTAATTTTCAGCAATTGTTGTTCTTCTACACCACTTGTTGCCAATTCGCTAACAGCAGTTGCTCTATTCGAGTGATTCGTTACCTTTTTGTCCTTTACATTCAAGCCAATTGCCTCAGCAGCAGATTTAGTCCATCCATTTATTGTATTTTTTCCAACAGGTACATTATCGTACCATTTGTCAGTTTCATTCTTCCAGTGTCGATTTGGTTCTGAGAACAGTCGTGGTGAAGTAATATTGTCGCCTCGTTTTGATATCAGTTTATGAAAAAGACGTATAGGGCAGCTTTGTCTTTCACCATTGGAAACCAACCATTTATTCCTTGTACAGCTTTTAGAACCACCTTGGCACGTTTTACTGAACACCGGATTGTATTCAATGCGATTGTTGGAGAGTCATCGTTATTTTTCTCGATTTGAAAAAAATTCACCAGACAAGCAACTGTCTCTCCTCCTCGCCACGCTAATTCAACAGCAGCAATATGGTAAAGTTCACGCATAAGACCTTCAGGAGTATTTTCATTCCACAGCAATATTATTTTGTTAACGTCAGACAAATTTAACGAAAGTGAACTGGACTAACGTTAACATGGATCTGCTTGTAGTTTCTTCCTGATTGCATCGCGGGCATCTCGTGCATCTCGGGCTGGTTCAAATACTATATTGTTAAACGGGTCAATCATAATATTATGGTCATTATAGTACTTTTCTTGCAAAAGTTTGCACGAAACGTTCCACATTGTCTTCACCGTTGCTTCTTCAAATTCGGTCCTGTATTTCTTCCTCATATTGACCGCCCAATCTTTTAGTATCAACGCAGCAAAATTCCATAGATATTCCCCAAATATATTTGTGACTGTAGGTTGTATACCTGGAAATTTTTTCTTTGATTAGCTCATTTATACTTTGAACATTCGCATTGCCGAAACGTGACATTTTGAAATGTATTTGGAATGAAGTTGTCAAACTCAATCGTGTTGTCATAGTGAATGATAATTGCAATGAATGCAATTATCAGTGTAATGTTGACATGATTGGGTGGAATTGTTTCACATGACACAAAATTACAAAATTTTAATGGTTGTTAAAACTGTCAAAAAAATTGCAATGCAATCAATTCAATAATGTATTCAGTGACTAACTGACAATAACAGATTATCGAACCGTCAAAATGTGAATTTTGATCAATTATTGTTATTGAACCGAGAAGATACTCAAACTATTTTCAACTACATTATTGTGTTCGTATCTGTCATATACAAAAGCAGTTACCCCATCGATGGTACTTTCGAATGACGTCAGAGTACTATTATGGTACCATTTGAAAAAATGGATCTCCGAGTAAAAAAACGTTTTGTTTCTATTTTTTGGTACGTATTTCAAACCACAATGCTATTTCAATCGAAAATGCGATAGTAGAGCATTATTTTGATTATTTGGAATAATTTTAGGAAACTCATGGCTCTCTAGATCGAAAAATAAAATGGGTGTTCTGACAAATGAAATATCAACTTCTAAGTATCATTGGATTCAGATGATTATAAAGATTTCAAAAATGTAATAATATACAGGGTGGCCTATTTAAACATCGAAAGTTATTTCCGAAAAAACCGGAAGTTGTTTTTTCCCAAATATCTCAAGAAGTGCCGTCTAGTGAGCATAGTCAATGTTTAAAATTTCAGAAATAAGGAGAAAATGGGGATGTACCATGAGTCTGTGTCACATGGTATAGGTTCGTCGACCTTTCTCGACGTCGCGTCGCGTCGCTGGATCAATTTCGATCATTCCAGACTGTTTTCCTGGAATCTGTGATGCTTGGGTTGAGAATCTAGGTAAACGGTTGGCGTGTGCGAGACAGCACAGGGGCGTACTTACTTTCGTAACAATACTCATTCCATGAGTATGAGAATTACCGGAAGCAAGTGACCAACTCATGCAGGTGAGAAATGGATAATCCATGCTCGTTGAACATACTATTTTACAAGCTTTTATTTAGTTCCACCTGTCCCTACGTCCTGGGCCTAGCCCTACCGTGAGACTAGGCCGTCGGGACGGGAGAACCTGTTCTCTCTCTCGCACTAATATGATAGCGTGATTACTAGCTTCGGCGAACCCTCACTCGAACTGTTACTCGTCACACGTTATACTAGTAGTATCTGGTCGAAACACTGATACGGAGGCGACCCATTAAACGTAACAAGATGAGTCTTGTCCACATGGGTACCCAGGGGGGGAAAGATAGCCTCATCTGTCCGCCGATGCCTCTCCGCATGACGTTGGACTCTGGGGGGTGTGGTAATAGATAGTGGACCAATGGAAAACAATATCGTAATTCGGAAGAGACGGGGAAGTCCTTCACTTTGGGTTCAGGTGATTTCATTTCCTGACTGACTCGGCGGGGAGCGGTGCATAAGCCCGCTCGGGTACTGACATCCCAGAGCCAGTAGCTTGTCTTATCAAGCGGCCCCACCGTGGCTGAGCTATAACGGTAGCTAGGATTACTTAGCGCGTTGATCCAGCGTATCTGGATCCTCCTGTGGCTCAAACCCTAGGGGAGAGATAAGGCTTACAGCTAGGTGCTCTCTCTGATGGGTGGGCCGTATGGAAAGGGTGCTTGGTTCTGTGCGACCCGTGAGGATACTCGTCCGCAGTACAATTTGCGATGTCTCTACGTCTGTCTGTGGGTTTATAATCAAATCTTACAAATTAAATTTGACCCACTTCTAGTTGTACGATTAACGTGAAATTTGGCAAGTGTTCATGAATCCAGTAACAATGCATTATAGAATTGGTATGTTTTTCGGGGAGAGAGATCACGAATACTTTCTCAAAATTCATGAATTCAAGATGGCGGCACCAGTATGGTGACGAGTTTTGTGGTTATAGCCCGATTCAAACATTATTATTTTGAATGAAATAAATTGGTTTGAATCAAGAGTTAATAATTTGGAAAAAACAACAATTCCAAATGCTTGATCTAGAAAAATATATTTGGTTGATCATTTCATCAGATTTGTTTGAAATGTAATATGAATATTTTTGCTGCCTGGCCTCTCTTGAGAAAGACAAAATTTTCATTCCTGATATGTGCATGATTGACATGCCCAATTAAAGTCATTTACATTTTTTAACGCACCATCGCAGAAATTTAGTCAAAATAAATAATAATAAATAAATACCGACTCATTTATAACTTTCATGATATTGAGAAATATCTTTTCAGATTTAGGGGAGACCGGGGCAAAATGATCCCCCTGAAGTTTAAATGTTCATAATTAAGGGTGTATGTAATTTGGAGATTTGGTACAGTAGGTGTAAGTGAAGTCATCATTTATGAATAAAACCACGGCACGGCCATTCTTGTAATCGGGGTATGATGTAAGACATTTACGGATTATGACGTGATGACCTAAGGATCAATTTGCCCCTCCTAGTGGGGCATAATGATCCTCCAAGAAGAAAATCGAAAAACAATGCGGTAATTGTTTATTCCAAAAAAATCACATACATAGCAACCGTTGTGGAAAACGAAAGATATAATAACAATGATCCCTAAACATAAATAAAATAATATACATATTGATGAACCAACTTACAAAAATTATTTATTCAGACATCGTGTACCTCAATCTAGCACTCTACGACGTACTTTTCATGCTAACGGATTACACGCACAGAGATCACATGCGGAGACGTCATCAATTTCATCCGTCATCCGTCATGGGCCCACAGATGACACTGGCTGCATTGAATCCAACCCTCTCCACTCGCAGACCTCGAATACGACTCACCACAGATCAAATATTCTGTCTTTGCAAGCTAAAATTGTTCCAGGAGGTACTCCATCTTTCAATTCCTCCATCATGCATTTCCGCGAGAAAATTATTGATGGCGAAACATAGTTCCCACCAGCTGACATACAAATTACTGTGGTAGTAGACATTCCACGATCTGCTGATGTGATCCTTGAAACTTGCTTTCGACCTCTCAATGCAACTATTTTGGAATTATGGCCTGGAACTGTGCTTATTGAAGTCTCGTCGACGTTGAAGATTCTATGAGCAGGAAGTTGTTTGTCTATGGATTCTGCTTTTAAAAGGCCATGAAATGTATTGACAACTACCTTGTTGAAACCTCTTGCACGTGCCACTGATGTCGATTCTGGACTCTTTACAGATAAATTCGGATGCATTTTCCGAAACTGAGAAAACCAGTCTTTACCGGCAGCTTGACTCACTTTTGAAAAAGGGTGTGTGATATTATTTTTCTCAGCTAACTGAAACGCTAGGCAACGCACATCACGGGGAGTCAAACCATACATACGGGTTTCCATATCAAATATATAGCGTAGAAGTTCAGCTTCTTGGTCTTCCGTAAACATACAATGAAAGGGTCCCATACTTCTCAAAGGCTGCGTGATGAAACCAGCTCTTCTCTTGATAACTCGCCGTTTTAACGCCATTCTAGGAACGTTTAAAGTGGTTGATGCCGTACGTATGCACATACCATTTTCTGAAGCCTCAATAGCTTGTTCCATACTCTCAATGGTCCAGTTTTGTCGCTCGGTTTTTCTTACGTAGGTACGCACCATGATCAAGTCTGCAAAGGAATGAAAAGCGATATAGTGCGGCAAAATGAACAAGGCCCATTTTGCCCAACATCATATAGATTCGTTCCGCCCCATTTATTACTCTTGTAAACAGAGTCACGTACACACTAATATATCAAGTTGGAGTTTTAAAACAACGAAAACTTAGCAAAATAAGTAGAGTTCAATACCTGCCATTCAAACATATCATTAAAACAACTAGTACAGAATTATAGACCTTATAGTGAGATGCATACATTAGATCAACAGCGCCGAAAACGATTTTCAAACCACAAACATATAACACGTGCACGCAAATGGAGAGTGACAGTGAAACTGACCGAATGAAAGATTGCTCGATCAGTTGGCGACGTTGCCATTTACTAAAATACAATACATCGTCAGAAATTTGGGAAGGATCGTTTTGCCCGACTGGATCATTTTGCGTCGGTCTCCCTCAATAAGGTTATGTAATCGAATTATAATTATGAATGAGTCGGAGTAAGTTCGTATTTTTCACATTCCTTCAGGCCAACACTCATTTCATTTGAATTATTCAGTTTGACAATTCGCCACTCGTCAGTTTTTCCGTAGGTCACATGGTTAGGGCGAGACCGGTTTCGCGGCGTTAGTCCTTATTCGTTATTCAGATTTCACTTCAGTCTGACATTGATATGCGTGCTGGTCATCAAGGGTAGAGTTTACTTGCAGAATTCATCAGTTTTTGGGAAGTTTATTCCTCTGTACTGTGTGTGTATTTCTAACAGGAAATGAATGAAGTTAGAGAATTCCTGAGGTAAGGTTAATTGATACTCGATTTAATTCTTAGTCTGGTGTTGTGTTCTCAAAATACCATTATTTGAAATTTGAGAACATATTCGATACATAGTATATCGGCATAGTATTTTCGAAGTATAAATAAAATTAGTTGAACTTTTTTTCATATTCATATATGTGGGTGCCAATGAATAGAATTCATAATAACGCTGTTATGAATATTCCAATTATATGTCTATTTTCAAATGTTTCCAGAGTATTTGATAGTGAAGTAATTCATTCATTTGAATTCGAGTATTTTATTCGATTCAGTATTTCATTTGTTTCGACTTAGTATTCCATTTGTTTCGACTCAGTATTTCATTTGTTTCGATTTCACTTATTTTGGTCAATTATTCTATTTCATTTATGTCGAAAACTGTTCTTTGTTCTAGAAATTCAATAGTTTCAAAACACTACCAATGTTGTCAATAATGAATTTTCACAAATGATTGTGGAAGAGCTCATTCGGATCTAAATCATTCTTTCTGTCAATTGATCAAAAAAAAGACATTGCCCTTCCATCTGGTTTGTAGGAATGCAAATTGAGCCACTGGAAACAATTCAGCTAAATGTATTGCAGGGGAATGAAACATACTGGAACATATCGATTATCAACTTTTTAATATCAAAATACCGCTACCTCCTTTGTGACAACCGGGACAGTGAAAGTTTGTCGTATCGTAATAAAATAACTGCTGGAGATTTTGTAAGGCTTTTCATCTACCTGAAAGACACTGACACAATAGGTTATATTCATATAGATAATAATAAATCAAAAATTCGAAAAACATTTTACTGTATTTCCACCCTTTATCATGTAATGAAATCACAAACGTCTGAAATTTGGGAAATTTAACAAGTTCGTGAAACAACCAATATATTGTAGTACGATTTATATAATCATATTTACCGCCCTTCTTCCAGTTGAGATATCTCATAGTGGTAGGGGTACCATTTGAGATTTTGGAGTTGGGGTTACTGGAGGGTGGTCACATATTTTTCCCTTCCAATCACAATCGACATATGTTTTGGGGTTTCCCCAAAAAAAAAATATTCAGTTGGATAGTGTTCGGTGTGGTAGTTGAAAGAATGCACAGAAAATGTTTGAAATAGGAGAGTTCATATCTGAATTCTGGTGATTAATATTTTCTCTAAATAATGTGAACTACCTCAATGATTGTGAACATTTTAGGGCGTACGTTTATTTTCTCCCGAAAAATTGAAAATAAATCTATTATTATAGAACAGAAATAAGATTCTCTTTCCACATTGATGGAACTACGTGAGGGGGATATTAAGGAATATGTTCCACTATTGGGCAATCGCCTTGAATTGATGAAGGGTTTAGATGACCTCCGAAAAAAAATCGAGAACCTCAGAAAATAGTTCTAAAAATGTAAGTACAGCTTGGTAATTTTTTTATATTTCAACATATATATGTACCCAAAATATCTAAAACATAATGCAGGGATGTTAAAGATAAAATTAGTTGAATTAAAGCAAAGTTGCAAATCACAATATGTATTTGATTTCAACATTTTGAAAATACCTCTATACACATTGATTCAGATGCTGGAGCATGCAACGAATAAACGAACACAGGCACATTTTCTTTTTCGTGTTGTGTTTTGGAGTGCCGTACTATCTATCTGTCAAAATCTCAAGTAACAATTTTTCTACGAATACAATACTTTATCTCGACGTTGAGTAGTTCGAAAGTAGATGAATCATTTATAATTATTTTTCTTCTCGAATATTTCAATCATCAGGTTGTGGTATGAAATAACTACAATATGTAAAACTCAATAAATTTCCAGATCACAGAGGATGAAGCTAAAAAATATTCAATTTTGGATGTAACACCAAGCATAAAAAGAAGAATAGAAGAGGAGGAACGCACCACTCTTCTGAAATATATTGAAGATTCATCTTCTAGTTCCAAAAGTGAAACTACGAAACTCCTCGAAACCAAAGGATAGTATTTCTCTTGCCCTTTTGATGTATACTGACCTCAACATTCCAGTTGTTCAAAATAGTATCGTAATTGCAAAATAGGTTTTTATTTGTCGTTTTATAAAATAATAAATGTTTCAAACAATTGATTTTTTATTTAACCCCTGTCCATATTAATATTCCGTTATCAAAGAGGGTATAGTAACTCCACAAATATTGGCAATATTTCGGGAACATAGTATTAGTTAAAATGATACTGTGAGTTCCTATACATTTCTCCCGGAGAGCGCCACTTTTCGAAATTATTTGCACCTGAATAGAGCTTCATAAAAACGAGTTGGTGCTAATTTACAAATAATTTCGTCAACTTCTATGAAATTCCTTCATTGTACATAGTGATAGATTGTTATAAAAAAATAACAAATCTATTTGTTTGTGACCTGGAAAGCCATGGGTGGACAACCTTACTTTTATATATCAATTGATCTCATCAACTTTTTTGTTCCTTTCTAAATTACAAAAGCGCTAGTTCACCCTTGGATTCTCCGATGAGATAGAGTGGTCGACGTAATTCTCTATTAACAGCACTAAATTACGAGGTTCATTGATCAAATTTGATAGAAATTGATGGAATAGGAAAGTTATCACAACGGGAAAAATAAATGACCTCCTAGGGTTATTTCTACTCAAATCGAGTAAATATTTATTTCAAATGTGTGGCCCACATTCTACAGTCTACAGTAAATATTTCATATTCTCAAACCAGTTCTATCAATCATTAATTCTCCTAATCATTTTTTCGGTACAATTAGCAATATTCTTCAATATATACTACATATTCTGAGATTAAATTTTGAAATTGAAAAAACAACAAGTTTTTTTATGTTTCCAACGGACATGCCTTTGAACCAAACAATATATTTTCTCAATTAAAGAAAATATTTGTTTCATTTGACTACTCACATTCTTCAATCAAGTATTTCATATTTTCGAACAAATTCTATCAATTCTTAATTCACCTTGATTATTCATTTATTTTAAATAGCAATATTCTCCATTCAAAAATTTTTTTTGTTCATTTTAAAAAACTTATTTATTTGGTCAATTGTGCAATACATTCTCAGATGAAATACATTATTCTTGCATTGAATAAACCAGAAGAATTGGTTGAGAGAAATATAACACTTGACTTCTCCAAATGTTCTCTTGTATCAAACAAATATTTGTCTTGGAATCCAACTGAACCATCGTTTTCTTTGAAGTAATAGGTTCATTTCGCCATTTCGAAACAACGAATCTGATTGACTGGAATATATTTTGTTTGATTCAATACTTTTCTCTGTGGCACTATCTTGAGGAATGAAATAAAAAACATCCCTTGGACCGGACTTCAAACACGGATTTGATGAGCGGGGACAACAACAACTGATTAATTGGATTTGTATATGATCAACTCCTATTTCATTTGTCAATCACGTTTATTCTAGTAATGACAGACATCCGTGTGTCGGTCTTTGGCTACTTACGGATTATCTTATCTGGTGACTGGATTCCAAAATAAGTATTCCTTTCAAGAATACCCGTGTATTACTCTAGTTCCTTGATCGGATGGGCGTCCATAACTAATATAATAATCAACTAAAAGAGGACCAATACAAGCGCCTAGAGATGACTTTGGAGATAATACTCAATAATAGGTACTACGAGATTGTAGTGTCTTTCGGAAACGTAATATCACATGGTTCCCAAACTTCAAGAAAACACTTGAAATTGATTATTTCTTCCGAAAAAATGAATTAGAATTTTTTCATTGACATATCATTCATTGCAGGGATGGTGGGGCAGATTTTTTTCGTGATTTACACATTTTTCTGTACTCTCTATCGTGAAGTCTATCTATATTTTCCAGTTGCTACATTCGCGCACAAGGTGGCTACCATGGTTCTTTCTTCGGGATCGAAACCAGTTGGACTGACCAAATTAAGCCTTCCTAAATGTAGGTCTAAATAGGAATTCGGAATTCCTCTCAAATCATGATAAAACTTTCTCCATTAATTGTTTTACGAAGGTTCTTCATTGCAGGCTCAAATAAAATTGATATCTGAAGCCAAGCATCGTTGGGCGTGGTTAGTACTAGAATGGGTGACCACCGGACAAGGAAGTTCCGCGTTGAATGTCCTAACAACTGTAGCGTAGTAGCATATTCGCAGCTGCAGGCATCTCATCAATGAGCACGAGATAAGACGATAGATATGCCGTCCTTCGGAGGGGACGTTAAGATGTCGGTCCCGAGTTCATGCATGTTGGGCTCGTTGAAGAACCCTACCTCTGAAACAACAGAGGATTCGGCAGAAATTTCCGGTTGGGAGGAGTGTGCTCACTGGCGTCGGTGTTCAGCCTTGGTGGCAGAAATAGGCCGACGTTAAATAAAGCTGGAAAAAAATATTGCAGAGACAAATTTTCCCCAACAGCCGTTAGATAGACAGACACCGGTGGCTGAGCCATGACTACTTCGATTTGGGTATGGAACATCAAGAAGGAAAAAAGGGCAGTTTTTAGTTTCACTTAAATCGAGATTTCAACAGCTATTGGGTTCATCAATAATAATTTTTATAAATGTAAATGTAATTATGAATATTTGTGCACAACTGTGCGGCTTTGTGCGCATGCTTATGTTACAGTATATGTTTTTCTATAACTGGATTATCATGAATATCTGATATTTGCATGAAATTCGACATAATATCACATAATGTTGCGAAACTTATACTTATTACACTATATAAGATTTGATGAAAATGCCTGATTTTCAACCGACGAAACCAAAAAGGAGAAGATTCTCTAGTCGACGCGTATATTTTTTTTAATGTATGACCACGCATAACTTCTTACTGAGACGTCCGATTACGAAATTGGTCCCATTTGAATTCGAAGGATAAAGTATCTCCCTAAAGGTAGCAAAATGAAGGATATTGATTACTCACCCTCTGAATTCTGGTCCGTTAACCGATTCTATCAGGCATAACTTTGTACTGGATTCTTCGATTTGGATGATTCTTCCATTACTGGATAGGGTATACCTCATAGTTGATCATATTTGAATTTTGAATGAAATTATCTACCCTTACGGGTAGAAAAATAGGGGATAATTGATTTTTCACTTGTGAACATTGGCACATATATGTAGTTGACAATGACAGATCGCTATTGTCATTATTTTTGTTCTCCTTCACCCGTCACAATCATTATATTCTTTGAGAGGATGGAATGATATACAAAGTAATGAAATAAACCAACCAGAACAACAAAAATAATGTATATTACAACAAATAGTAACCTAATTCATTTGCGTGTTTGTTTGGCGTTGACTCAAAATCAGTTACTTATATTAGATTAGGAGCTTAGTTATTGAGACTAAGAAGGTTTATTTAATTTTTTACTTTTCAGTTCCGTATTTCGTCGATTTAATTTTTTGTTAAAAAGTTTTTATTTTATTTGAATCATATCCCAAAATAGGCTAGCTGAAATTATAGATAAAATAGTGGATTGAAATATTTCGATAAACTTAACATAACAACTCCTCTTTCAATTGGAAATACAAACCTTTCATACACCTAGAATATATCCATGATCATCAGCATAACAGTGAAAACTTCATCAACGTCCATTCAATATTATTCTACAGTGCTTTTCTTTAATGTCGCCCCCTTTTATTTTTTGAACGGGTCAACTCAAAAAATTGAAACTTGGGATAATGAAATTGATGCATACATACAATATTTTGGAGTAGAACTGACAGATGAAACTTTCAAGATGGCGACTGGGCGCGACCTGGGAAAAAAAATTGAAAGGGGAGGTCTTGTGACACATCCTTCTGAAGCTCCTGACGAATACTTCACAACCCTAGAATATCTTCACCTACTACAAAATGGCGGAACATTCAATAATTGAATACAAACACATTAATATCGATACATCTGGAAATATTTGTTTTTCTCTGCCATATGGCAATCCCAACAACCCAATAAGGTTTGATAGGTTATTCTTTGTTTAAAAAAAATTACAAGAAATGTCAGTACGACAACGAACATCATTGTCAGTTAAAATATTCTCATTTAGTTTTCGGTTTTACTAGTAAATAGGTTCCACGTGAACTATCTCTAAAATGGTCAATTCTCATCCATTGGAGGAAAAAATCGAAGCGATTTTTATTTACGGTGCGACGCGTAACTTTCACGAAACCGAAATAATTTATAATGATCATTTCCCGAGTCGTCCTATCTGTAGAAAATATTTGAGGGAACTTGTAACCAAATTCACAACTATCGGTAGTGTATAGAACAATAAGCCCCCAGGTCATCCGTCCATTCCGAAAGAACAGCAAGTTCAAATAATTGGTGAGATGATAGTAAATCCTCAACAGTCTACTTCCTCCGTCGCGAATGTTTGTGAGGTGTGTCCTTCTACTGTGTGGAGACTTTTGTGGAGGAATAAGTATCATCCATACAAAATCAAAATGGTACCCAGTCAACTGAAGATAACCCTGATCGAAGAACATAATTCTGCGAAATTATGACGGAAATCATTGCAAGGCATCCTACCTATTCCCACAATATTTGTTTCAGTGACGAATCTACATTTTATCTCAACGGTGAGATTCACAGACAAAATTGCCGTTATTGGAGTGACACCAACCCTTATATTGTCCGGGAAACTCGTACTCAATATCCAGAGAAAATCAACGTCTGGGCAGGAATATTGGAAAACCATATTGTAGGACCTCTATTCATTGAACAAAATTTAACAGGGGAACTGTATTTGAATATGCTGGAAAATACTGTTGACTCTCTAATCACCGAAATCGTCGAAGCAAATCCTAATAAATTCGCTATGGATATTGTATTCTAACAAGATGGAGCACCACAACATCACTACAGACAAGTAAGGAACTATTTGGATAATACTTTCCCCGGTCGTTGGATTGGCCGTCGAAGTCCTACGGAATGGCCAGCCCGCTCGCCAGATTTGACACCTGTAGACTTTTTTTATGGGGTTATCTGAAGCAAAAGATGTACGAAACTGAAACTGCTTCAATATTGGATATACGACAGAGAATAATAATTATTTGTAGAAATATCGACGTTACTGTGTTCGAAAATGTTCGGAGTGAAATATCGGATAGGCTGTTCCAATGTCAAACAGTTCAAGGCTACCATTTCGAGCATCTTCTGAACTGAACTCAGCTTCTTTCCTCAAATTATGAAGTTAAACGTCGATGTATTCAGGCAATTATTAAATGTTCCGCCATTTTGTAATAGGTGAAGATATTGACTTTATATTATAGGGTTCTGAAGTATTCGTCAGGAGCTTCAAAACGATGTATCACAAGCCCCCCTTTCAATTTTATTTTCCCAGGTGGCGCCCAGTCGCCATTTCGAAAGTTTCATTTGTCAATTTCACTCCAAAATATAGTATTCATGCATCAATTTCATTATCCCAAGTTTAAATTTTTTGAGAAAATAAAAGGGGGGGCATTGAAGAAAAGCACTGTTTGTCTTATTTTTCATTAGTGATAAATATACACAACCCATTCGATATACCGTATATCACAAAACAGTATGTTTGTCATGTGGTATCGTTTATTTCATATCTTAGATGTAGAATCATATTATTTTTTATTTCTGATTATATTCCCGATTTTTTTCCATGTGGTCCATGTGCGTAAACAGAAATATTGATTTAATGAATTGGTTAGTCTGTGAACAAAAATGGGGTTGGACTTCTCCGCCTATCATCGATTATTCGAAATAATGTATTGATTACTCAGGGAATCATGTGTCATAGTGGCCTGTGGTATCGAGCGCTCATATAATACCTGGCCATTTTCACTCTTTTTTATTTCTCCTTCGACACCGCTTATAAAGTTGAATTTATATATGCATATGTGGGATGAACAAAGGAATCAATAAAACTCACTGACACCAGTGGCGCAGGAATCCCGCGATTACTAATAGCATGGAAGATGTTGTTATCCTTTCATCGGAATTTTGTATAAATTGATAATTGTCTCCAACAGAGGAACCCTCAGTAACTCAATTGAAATATCGATGATGGAGAGTGAGATATAAAAAATTGACAACGCCGTATGGAAAATTTCTTTGATTGATAAAAAAAATCCAGTACGGTTGGTATTTCATTCAAAAATTAAAATGTGATAGGATTTACGAAGAAAATGGTAATATATGATTTTCACACACGAGTGTAATACGTTTATAAAATATATTTTAGGAAAAGTACTTCATGAAGAGTGGCCAATTTTAAATTTCCTCATTTTTCCATCAATTTTTTATAATTATAATTTTTGATAGTATCCAATATTAAGTTTTTCTAATTGAACGATGTTTATAAATTTATTTATCTGTATATCCCCATAATGTGAAGTTCAACGGGGTAAAATCCAGTGCTATACTTATTAGATTTTCTGCTAATTTCAAATTCAAATTATTTGAATGTTGTATTTCAAAATTCTCCAAGAAAGTTATATCCTCCCAAATTAATTTCCTAATTCAGCAACATCGTATCTTTGACTGAAATACTCTTAGTTTGGGAGATTAATGAATTTTGGCTTGTATAATTGACTTAAATGTAGTTTCGAAACGTTAAAACGTTATGGACAGTTGATTTGTCGGCTTTGGTTCGGAAAGCAATATGTTTGAGAGGTTGTCTCGTTTTCAATCTTGTAGCACCATCAGAACAGTGTCCCCATCTTCGGCGGCATACTTCATGCGAAGTTTTTTGGGATGATTGTGCACAGCCAGTATTCTCAAATCATTCAAAAAATATAGATCGAATCTTTATCAGATGTATATGGGAATTAGCAAATTCAGAATATTGCAGAATCATATTTATTAGGTAAAACTGTTTTAATACTCGTCAAAAATTCCGTTCACTGCAAGCCACAATAACTGCATTTTGAAATGTTAATGTGACCTCCACCTGTGGTGATACCAAAAAAAAATATCTTATCGTGAACAACTTAATAGTATCCTCGGAGCTTATGTTTTATCTTCTATTGATTAAATTCCGCTTCGCGAGGCTAGTAAAAAGTTTACACAATTCAAGATAAGGATCCAATAAAATAAAACCACATACCATTCAATATACATAATGCTCCTGCAATATGTACCCATAATATCCTGAAGATTCTACTTTTCTTCATGTAGACGACATAATCATCCCAACTAACATCCCAACAAGCAGAGAGACAAAAAATACGGAAAGAAATTGGTATTCAACCAATTTTCCTTAAAACAATATTTTGATAGATATATGACAGAACACTGTGGACTCTCATAATCACTATTATATAATTAATTTATGCAAACAAATCTGATAATTTGCTCTATTAGGGTTATGACAGGCATCTTTCTTTCTAGGAACGAGCATGGCAGCTCATAACAACAGGAATATAATAGAGTCATCTCTGTCTTTATTTTATGATTATATTTTTTGTTACATAAAGGCTGATTCAACTGAAAATTATCAATATTCAAAACACTATATCATCAAATGAAGACATTTCCGCTCAGGAGTATATTCATATATTTCAAGAATTAACTCACATTGAAATATAATAAAAATTATGAAAAACAGTTTTTGAAGACATACAAATGCACTATAGAGAAAAAAATAATTTATTTCATTATTTGATCTAGGTTATTCTGTGAGTAACAGATTCAAAATCTTGTCTCGCAAGATTACCTATTTTGTAACCGCGGCAATGAATCTGGTACTCACAGAATAACATAGATCAAACAATGAAATGGATAATTTTTTCCTTTCAAGAGCATTCGTATGAAAGCTTGTCATTCGACCCCAAAAACACATACCAATTTTGAATCGGACCATAATCACAAAACTCGTCCGCCATGTTGAATTTTGACAAAAAAATCATAATCTTCGACCCCGAAAATCCCTGGACACAAATTTTCAATAGAATCGGACCGTAATCACAAAAATTGTCCGCCTTATTGGAGCCATCATTTTCTTTTTTTTCCTAACCAAAATTTCATAATGCATTGTCAACGGAATTATGTACAACTGCCAAATTTCAAATCAATCGCACGAATAGAAATGGGTCAATTTAACTTGCAAGATTTGATCACAGACAGACAGGCAAGACAGACACACACACAGACAGACACCGGGACAGGTGAAACTAAATAAAAGCTTGTAAAAAATTTGTACATCGCGTCCCATGTCATTTTGCGCATATATAAATCAATCACCATATATATATATATATATATATATATATATATATATATATATATATAGGAGATATAGATATATATAAAGGAGATACAGGCATGGTCCTAGTTCCATTGTCACCCGGTATATATATATATATATATATATATATATATATATATATATATATATACCGGGTGACAATGGAACTAGGACCATGCCTATATCTCCTTCACTTATCAACCGATTTGGATGAAATTTTGTACATAGATATGAGACACAATTTCAGATTGATAGACATATGAACACAAAATGATCGACTTTCGGTTTCGCCAGAATAGCCACCAACTTCGATTTTTCGAATGGAACACCCTGTATGTTCGATGTTTTTCGGATTTTACGGCTCAAATGACATACGACAGTGTAGCCAAATTATCATTTCACAATTGAAAAAAAAAAAATAATTTCTCCTCCAGGAGGCCTTGAGTTAAAATCTTTACTAATTTACATCAGTAACTCATCGATAATATCAATAACAAATCCTAACGAGGGCCATCTTGCCATTCGATAGGGAATTCAATTACCAATTCAACGATATACATTATGTACCACTTTTTTTTGTTTTAAACTGAAAAGGACCATTTATTGAATATGTAGAATATTTTATACGATGCCCACAAATTCCTATGAGTTATCCGTTTAAGTTTGACGGAATGAAAGATAGCCGTGGAATCATGGAAAAGAGTAGGTGAATAATGTCATGTCAAAAATGAAATATAATTAAAATTATAATTATATTATACATACGAGAGAATATACATTCAATTATAATTATAATTGTTGTTTGTTGACCTACCCTAATTATAATTAGAGAGAGAGAGAGAGAGAGAAAGGAATATACATGCAATTATAATTATGATTATAATTGTTGTTTGTTTGACCTACCCTGCTTATTTATTATTATTATTATTATGTGTTTGGCATCGGCAGCTAAGGCCATTAGCCTGATGGTTCAATATTTCTTTTCCTTTTTTGTAATATTTTGTTCATATCTTCATGTATAGTTGTTTTTTTCTAAGAATCTAATTATTTTAGTTTGGTTGAACATTCCTTCAGATTATCTGCTATTCCTAATTGTTGGCGGGATCCCCAACAACTGAGAACACGCTTTTATTAAAAAAACTCAGAGCCAAATTCAGATACCTGCAGAATGAAAGCAAGAAAGAATCATGGAGTAATTTTGTGAACTCAATCTCCTCAGAAACCCCGTGATTATCACCGTAAAGCCTTGACAGCCGAGCTGGAATAGGGGTACAGCTAGTCACGGGGCCTACCCGTACTCTGATGTTTATTTTCACGAGAGAATATACATGCATGTTCAATTTCCGGCGGCTATAAACCGTTGCCACCCCCGCGAGGGTAGGACGTGCCCTGATATCGTGTGGCTAGAAATATCAGAGGTTAGGTCGCGATTCACTTATAAATAAATTGTAAGAAGACTTAATTTGTCTCTTTGTTGGCATAGATAGTACTTTGGAGTGATCCGTAGGTTTGGGAAAGACCCCAATGCTGAACCTAAGGAGAATCTCAGTTTATCAGGGAAAAATAATAACTTAGACTTTCGCTCTAGAAGATATTTTTATATTAGAAACAGAAAGTTTCATATGAAAAGTTGTACTTACCAAGCTGGGAGTATCTCTTTTCTTCATTTCATTTTTCTTGGGAAAGAAGTTCCTGAAATAGAAGAATTAGTAAAATAAAAAGTAGTTTTCTCACGAACTATTCTCACATGTTTTACGAAAACGGTTATTCGAAATTTGAGGAATCAAGAAATTTCAAAATATAAGATTCTCGAGAAGAGAATGCTTGTTCATGGTTTTGAGGTTTAGGGTGTACTTCAAAATTGGTTCCATTTGAATTCAAAAGATGAAATCCACCCCTAAGGGTAGCATAATTGAAAATATTGATCACTCACCCTCTGAATTCTGGTCCGTTAACCGATTCTATCAGGCATAACTTTGTACTGGGTTCTTCGATTTGCATGATTCTTTCTTTATTAGATTAGTTGATCATATTTGAATTTCGAATGGAATTATCTACCCTTACGGGTAGCAAAATAGGGAATAATTGATTTTTCACTTGTGAACATTGGGACACATATGTAGTTGACAATGACAGATCGCTAATGTCATTATTTTTGTTCCCCCTACATCCGTCACAATCATTATATTCTATGAGAGGATGGGATGATATACAAAGTTATGAAATAAACTAACCAGAACAACAAAAATAATATATATTACAACAAATAATAAAAGTAGATAATCATATTATTTAACTGGTAATCGTTGGGGTAAGGTGGGTAAGTAAGTATTTTGGAAGTAATCAAAAAGCACGTAGGTAGTAATCAGTATATTTTAGCCATAAAAATTGAAAAATAAAAACTTTTTAACAAAAAATTAAACCGACGAAATACGGAACAGAAAAGTAAAAAATAAAATAAACATTCTTAGTCTCAGTAACTGAGCTCCTAAACTAATGTAAGTAACTGATTTTGAGTCGGCGCCAAACAAACAATCAATGAACATCATTAAATTACTTCAAAAAAATTATCAGAATGTCACCGCACAACTCGATGCCATCATTTTACGCCTTACCTAATTCATTTGCTTGTTTGTTTGGCGCCGACTCAAAATTAGTTACTTACATTAGTTAAGGAGCTTAGTTACTGAGACTAAGAAGGTTTATTTTATTTTTTACTTTTCAGTTCCGTATTTCGTCGGTTTAATTCTTTCTTAAAAAGTTTTTATTACTTTTCAGTTCCGTATTTCGTCAGTTTAATTTTTTGTTAAGAAGTTGTTATTTGAGAAACAAAAGAATTGCCGAAGACCTATAAAGGTACGTTTCTCTGAGTAACTGTCATTCTCCATCGAGTCTTCAAAGAGGTCAGACGTGTTTTTCGGTGCTCCTCCAGCGAACTCAAGGTTCGTTTTTCTTGGAAATAGCTAGCGATTCACCTATTTTAGGGAAAAAATAACATTAACTAATTACTTCATTATTGTTACAGGTGTTCAAAAATGACGAATTTTGCTGATGTGCTGACATTTATCGCCTCAATATTGGGGTTGATAACATCAAAATATAATGAAAAATCCGCACTCAACGGGTTACGAGAATGCACTAGACCTCATAGACGTATTAAAAGAGCTCTGAAGGAAGCAACAACTTTGGGAGAAAAACAACAGCTGCAGGCAACCCTAAGGAATGTTAGAAACCTCCGCATTCAGATCAAATATGAGCAGCAAAAAGAAGCAGGACTCAAAGATTCGAAGGAAACAGCTAAACATCGGGTACCTTGGAACGACGCAAAATCAGCGTTCGGTACGCGTATCAGAACAGGGACAATCTCCAATATTATTCATAAAGACATTTTTTTTTCTCTGACTGTTAATTACTATTCAAACGTTAAATCCATAATGTTTCGAAGAAATTTGATTCAGTTAAAGTAAATATGGTATTCTGCGGATAGTTTGTTCTCGCAAAGGCGGACAAAATTCAAACCGAGTATAAATATTTCAGAATTGCCAATTCTCTAAAATTTCACGATACTCACTTAGATTTTTGGTTCCAAGAGGAAGTGGTGAACCCATAACTATTGAATCGGAAGAATTCTGCGGGAAAGAAAGCGTGTGGGCATAAGAGAAAATTGTCAACTTGAGTGTGAACATTAATAAATTCCCACCTCAAATTGGATCGTCATATATTGAACTTCCGAACCGAAATTAAACTGAAAAAAGCCTGTATTAACGTGGAAAATGATGACGTAGCCTGCTTTACTTGGTCAATTGTATCAGCCTTGTATCCTGTTAACAAAATTGCAGAGCGTACATCAAAATATCCCCAGTATTCGGAAGTTTTGAAGCTCATAGGGATACAGTTTTCTATGGCCATCCATCAAATACCAAATTTTGAGAAACAAAATAACATTTCGGTTTACGTTTATACATTGAAAAAATCAGGTACATCTTTCTCCGTCCTTCCTTCCTCCTCAACATCACACAAGAAAGACAAACATGTTAACCTTCTCCTCGTTCAAAACCAATATTCAGAAGATACATCTGTTCGCTATCATTATTGTTGGATGAAGGATTTATCCAGGCTCCTTTCCAAACAACTAAGTGAGGATAAAGCGAAAAAAATATTTTGGATTTGAGGAAAAATTGAAAAATCACACTGAATTATGTATAAAAGTTGTAAAATTAAAATGCCAACAAGTGATAAATCTATGCTTAAAATCAAAGATTATAAATTCAAGGAAAACGTACCTTTCATCGTTTATGCTGATATTGAGAGTATACTAAATAAAATTCAAGAAGGAGGAAAATATCAGTTGCATACCATGGCTGCAATTGGCTACTATATGAAATGCAATTTTGATGGCACTCTTTTGTTTTATCGTTCGTATAGGGGGAATATCTCTATGGAATAATTCTCGAATCAGCTTTAGAAATCAACGGAAGAAATAGAAACCATTCATAATTGCGTCCATGATTTAAAAATGACAGTTGAACAAGAGACTGCATTCCAACAAGCAACTCACTGCCACATCTGTGAAAAGCCGTTTTCTCTGGGTGATAAAAAAGTTAAAGACCATTTTCAATTTTCCCCAACCAATAATAATAATAATTTTCCAGATTATCGCGGTGCTGCTCATGAATCCTGCAATATCATTCAGAATGATAGCAAAATTATTCCTATAGTACTTTACAATTTGTCAGGATACGACAGCCATTTCTCAATTGAAGAATTAGCAACCGAAGTCAAAGGTAGAATTGATTCATTAACAATTACCAAAAAAAAAATACATTTCGTTTACTAAACATATCAGCGGTTCAAACTTTCAACTAAGATTTATCGATTCTTTCCCTTTTCTTAATTTCTCGTTAGATAAATAATTATCTTATTTATCTGAGTTTCCAAATTTAAGAGCACAATTTACAGAGCTTTTCAATGAAAAAAATGATTTGTTCACTAAAAAAGGTGTTATTCCTTTGATAAATTCAATGAAACGAATCTCCCCTCTATTAAACATTTTTATAATAATTTAACCGAAAAACCATGCCTACGAAAATAATACGAAAGAGCTCAAAACCTATGGGCTGCTTTCAATAGTGCTACTTTGGGTGTACTTGTATATGAAAACTGATATTCTCCTCCTAGCAGACGTTTTTGAACAATTCCGCAATAGTGGCCGTAAAACATATGGTTTGGACCCCGCATATACATATACACTGCCTGGTTATACTTGGCAATGTATGTTATATCAAACTAAACAGGAACTGGAACTCTTAACAGATGTGGATATGCTTATGATGATTGAAAGTGGTATAGGAGGTCAGTCAAGTTCGCTCAAGCCAACAATAAATATCTACCATCATATGATTCATCAATACCTGACAGTTATTTGATGTACTTTGATATTAATAACCAGTACGGTTGGGCGAAGTCTCAACCTCTGCCTTACGGCGGTTTCGAGTGGGTTGATTCCAACATTGACGTCACCTCTATACCTAATGATTCCAACAAAGTTGAAGTTGACTTGGAATATCCTCCAAGCCTTCATGAACGGCACAAGGATTTGCCGTTTTGTCCGGAGCATTTTAATCCCAAAACAGGGAAACCATCATCGTCCTCATCTGAACCCACTAAACTTATGGCTACCCTTTTTCCGAAGCAAAAATACGTTTTTCATCAAGTTAACCTCAAACAGGCTTTGAAAAATGGACTCGTACTAACAAAAATCCACAGAGTTCTTTAATTCAATCAATTGGCATGGCTGCAGCCCTACATTGAATTAAACATGAATTTACGTAAAGCATCAAAAAATGATTTTGAAAAAATACTTTTCAAACTAATGAACAACACATTCTAATGTGGAACTCATTACCAAGTGGAAGGGTCGTTATGGTGCGGAATCCTATATCTCCTAATTAGAATTCAAGTCATTAACCATATTCAACGAAAATCTTACAGCTGTGGAATTGAATAAAACCGAAATATATTTAAAAAATTTAAAAAACCTAATATATATATATATATATATATATATATATATATATATATATATAAATATATATATATATATATATATAAATATATATATATATATATAGAGGAGAGGTAGTCTTTGCTGACTAGTTAGGAAAAAGTCTGAAAAATTCTTTGGGACAGCAGCAAACGCAAATGTACTCTTATAACATTATATTTCCAATATTTCGACAATGAATATTGTCATCATCAGGGAGCTAAAAAGGTGAAACTACTATAGTATGTTGATAATTATAAAAATAAACTTTACTTTACAATGTTAGCGAGGATGGTCGTTTTTCGGTGAAATACAAAAAGATGTAAAAGACAGCATTAAAACATGTAAGAACATGGAGCAACAATTAGATTTATGGAATAATATTTGTAACACAAAACATTACTGGTAAATTTATTGAAAGCCGAAAACCATTGTGGTGAACTTTCTTTGGTTATGAATGTGAAAAGTGAGGGAAAATCGAGGTTGGAATTTAACATAACCTAAAATGTCAACGTCAAAATTGTACAATTTTTAAGAAGAAGAAGAGACATTTGGTCCAAGCTGTCCAAATGAAAGTGGAAAACATCAATTGCAATTACTACTGAAGATGAGATTTCTAATGAAAATTGATGAATATATTTATTAGTTATTAATTATTACAAAACTTTCATGTTAGTTTGTATTAACTAGAAAAGGAAGATGAATTATTATTGAGAGCATTCGGGTTCTTGTCTATTCTTATCTATTAATCTTGGACAAGAACCCGAATGATCTCAATAATAATTCATCTTCCTTTTCTAGTTAATACAAACTAACATGAAAGTTTGGTAATAATTAATAACTAATGAATATATTCATCCAATTTTACCATTAGAAAATCTCATCTTCAGTAGTAATTGCAATTGATGTTTTTCACTTTCATTTGGACAGCTTAGACCAAATATCTTGTAACGTAAATAAACTTAACTTGGTTTTAATAATTTATTTCACACTCAAATCTACAACTTAATTTATATTACGCCACTGTATAGCTCGATCGTATGGGCTCGTTCAGACTGTCCGACTCCACTTGAGGGTTGCCTATTTATCTCCGATACAGCATTCTCGATGTTTCGAATTCTGGCAGTTGGCGACCGGCATGTTCCAATTGTTTCCAATATTGACCGTTGTTTTCCGCGGCAGAGCGACTGGATGGTTCTCGAATATCTCCGGGGATGATCTCATGGTTGTCGATGGCAACGCGTGAGGCGACAGGTCCGGCCTAGGTTCGTTACATTGCCCCCTTCTTAAAGACATTTCGTCCCGAAATTTCATCCTTGGAGGGTGACGATATCTGCATGACTCCCCATATCTGCACCGTGAAGTTCGATGGAAGTAACACTCCACGGTCTTCATGATCGGTCGTGGAAGAGGGTTACAGCAAACCAAAATCTTGACGCCGCTGGATCTGAATATCGCCTCCAGCATACTTCTTATGACTCTCCAGTCCAACCCATCAATACCACAGGATAATTTTGGAATTGCTAGATCCACCAGATTCTGGTCCCCCATAGTATCTCTTAGTTTGGTGAGACTCTTCCAGACATCTTCATAGGACGGTTTATCTTGGGAATGCCTCTTGGTAACTAGGTAGTAGATGTTTCTCTGGCCTTTCTTCAACTGTAGCACCCCACCAACTTCTGGATTCTGCTCCCGCAGTGTTTGGAGTTGACCAAATTTCTTGGAGAACACTACGGCGATGCCCCTGGACATTCGAAGATCTTCTGCCACACAGTGCGCTAGTGCGTAGTCAGCAGGCACCTCGAAAAGGTCTCGTGACTCCTCTCTAGTAACCCCATGTAGAACTTTCTGCCCGTTTGAATACAAGGACATAAACTTCTCGAACGTCATATCATCCTCCGGTGGCTTGAGGGTGCGAACTTGGTCATGGTTTCCAGCGTGAGGGGCCAACCTGTTGAAATGGACGACCCTTGGTTTCCCTCGGGGTGGCTTATGGATTCGGTACAGAAGGTCGTTTATCCTTTTTACGATTTTATACGGGCCTTCCCATGAGTTCCGCAACTTTGGTGATAGTCCACGACGACGTTTGGGGTTGTACAGCCAAACCAGGTCATCAACCTCAAATCCTCCAGCGTCGGCCTTGATGTCATAGGTCTTCTTCATTTTATCGCTGGCACTCTGGATGTTCAACCGGACTCGTTCGTGGATGTCGTCCATTCTCTGCCGAAGTTTGCTGACGTAGTCCTCTCCCGCAGTGTCTTGTCCTGGCGGTATCCCAAACTTCAGGTCACAAAGCAGTCGCAGTTCTCGGCCCATTATAATACTAGCAGGAGTTTGACCGGTTGACTCGTGTACTGCGGATCGATAGGCCATCAGGAACAAATGAAGATACTGGTCCCAGTCTCTTTGATGGTCAGAGACAACCTTGGACAAGTGGCGGTTGATCGTCCTGTTCATGCGTTCCACCATTCCATCGGACTGCGGATGTAGGGCCGTGGTTCTTGTCTTGCGGATGTTCAGCAGTAGACATATTTCTTGGAAAAGGTTGGATTCGAAATTTCTGCCTTGATCCGAGTGCAGCTCCATTGGAATACCGAATCGACATATCCATTCTTTCACCAAGACGTCGGCGACGGTGATGGCTTCCTGGTTGGACAGGGCATAGGCTTCCACCCACTTACTGAAGTAGTCCATTGCCACAAGGATGTATTTATTCCCGTGGTCGGATACGGGAAACGGGCCGGCGATGTCAATGGCGATTCTCTCGAACGGGCTGCCTACGTTGTACTGACGCATCGGGGCCTTGGGTCGTATTCGAGGTCCATTGCTAGCAGCGCATACAGCGCACTTTCTGCGCCAGTCCTGGACGTCAGCTTGACAATTGGCCCAGTAAAACCGTTGCCTCACTTTCTGCAGGGTCTTCGTCACTCCCAGATGTCCTCCGGCGACTCCATCATGGATTTCCCGCAGCACTTCCTCTCTTCTGTTCCTGGGAACAATTATTTGGCGTCTGTCTTCCCCACCAATATCGGCCTCCAACACACGTTTCAGGATCCCATTGTCCAGAATAAGAGAGTTCCATTGTGCCCAATGGGACTTAACAGCCGGCGAGTAACCTGCGACTTCCTGCCATGATGGTCTTCGATTGCCCTTCTTCCAGCTGACGACTAAGCCAAGGTCGGGGTCTCTCTCTTGGTCTTTCTGGATCTTGCTGTCATTCCAGTTGTCATCCATTGCCGCGGTTCTACAAAGTGTTGCTTCTTTCTCTTCTGCTCGTCGGCAATGTGAGCAATCATCTGGACATGGTCTTTGCGACAAGGCATCTGCATTCTTATGGCTAGTTCCGGCTCGATGTTCGATCTCGGAATCGAATTCTTGGAGTCTCTCGATCCAACGTGCTACTTGACCCTCAGGATTTTTGAACTGTAAGAGCCATTTGAGAGCTGCATGGTCAGTTCTCAACAGGAATCTTCTTCCATACACGTACTTGTAGAAGTGTTCCACTCCCATTACAACAGCTAACAGCTCTCGCCTGGTGACACAGTAATTGCGCTCTGGTTTGCTAAGCGTCTTGCTGAAATAACCAATGACCTTCTCCTGTCCCTCCTGGATCTGAGATAGGACAGCTCCAAGTCCCACGTTGCTGGCGTCCGTATCCAAAATGAATTTCCCTTTGGGTAGGGGATAGCTCAGTATAGGTGCGTTGATCAAAGCTCTTTTCAGCTTCCTGAATGAGTCTTGACATTCTTCGGACCACTGGAACTTTGTTTGGCCTTCCGTGAGCTTGGTCAGTGGTTTAGCGATGTTGGCGAATCCAGCACTATCGGCGATAGTATGTGCATAAACCAAGGAAACTTCGAAGTTGGTGAATGTCTTTTGGGATGAGCCAATCCTTAACAGCTTTGATCTTCTGGTCGTCCACTGCTACCCCTTCCCCAGAGACAACGTGGCCGAGGTATCGTACTTCTTTTTTGAACAGATGGCATTTCTTAGGGCTCAGCTTCAATCCGAGTTCCTCAGTCGCAGGAATACTTCCTCCAAGTTTTCACGTGGTCCTCAAACGAACTGCCGACCACAATTATGTCGTCGAGATACACTAGACACGTGTTCCATGAGAGTCCCTTCAGTACTGTTTCCATCAATCTTTCGAATGTGGCGGGAGCATTACAGAGCCCGAATGGCATAACGGTGAACTGCCACAATCCTGAGCCGATGGTAAAGCAGTCTTTTCTCGATCTTCCTGAGCCAGTTCTACTTGCCAGTATCCACTCTTCAGATCAAGGGTCGAGAAAATCGTGGAACCAGCCAACGTGTCTAGGGTGTCATCTATTCTCGGGAGAGGGTAACTGTCCTTCTTCGTGACATTATTAAGTTGGCGATAGTCTACACAAAAGCGTGTTGATCCATCCTTTTTCTTCACCAGTACGACTGGAGAGGACCAGGGACTGTCAGATGGTTCGATAACTCCTCCTTTTCCCATATCGCTGACTATTTTGTCAGCCTCTTCCTTCTTGGCAAGAGGAAGTCTTCTTGCTGATTGCCGGATCGGTCGGGCACCCCCAGTATCAATCTTGTGCTGGACCACATTAGTTCGACCTCCTTTTCCTTGTCCGGTATCGAAGATGTCTTGGTACTTCTTAACTAAATCTCTTAGTTTGGGCTGTTGAGCTGGTTTTATATCTTTGGAAGAGATGGCAACTAATTTTTCTAGTTCTGTGGGCAAGTTGTTGGGTTGGCTAATCGTACCTCGTACACTCCGGATCACTGAGGAAACTGACGAGCAGTGCCCCAATATTGTTCCTTTCTTCAAGGTCACTGGAAAATAATTGACATTCATGACCCTTACGGGCACAAATTTGTCAGCACGCAACAAGGTCTTCCCTAGTGCAATCCCTCGTCCAATTTTCTCATCATGAAGTTTGGGCTCGAACATCACCACGTTTCCACTGCTCGTACTCCCGTCCAGGCGAGCCTCCAGAATGGTTTCAGCCCTCTCAGGTACGCTTACATCTTCAGCCAACAACACACGGATCAACCCCTCACTTCTCCCATGAAGCACCAGTTCTTCTCCGTTGACACGTAGGACGCCGTCTTTGAAATCCAATTCAAACCCTCTGGAATTCATGATGTCCATTCCGATGATTGCATCGTCTTCGATGTCCGCTACAAGTGCCTGATGTTTCACTTTAGTGCTGCCCAAAATTATTTCAATCGGTAGCTCGCCATATCCAGTAGCTGGCTCCCCTGTTGCTGTGCGTAGCTTCCAAGTTGTCGGTTCAATCCGTTCCGGTGTTCTGGCAAAGGAAGGCCGAGAATTGTCCTAGTCGCACCTGTATCTAGCAGCATGGTGCAAGGCTCGTTATTGATGAGACCGTCTACGAAGACACCTTTGTTCTGTCGTTGAAGGATAGCGACATATGCGTTGTTAACCGGGGCTTGCCGGACACATGCCGACGATTGCCCCTTCTCGTCGACCTTTTTTAGTTTTCCTGCATCGGAGTCGAAGAATGTTGGACATTTGCTACGCACATGTCCAATTTTGCCACAATTCCGGCATCTTATCTGTCTTTTCTCAGGCAACACTTCCTTCATCACTTTTCTTATGGCAGCTTCCAAGTTAGCAGGCTCCTGTGAGTCTTCCTCAATCGTTTGAACTCTACTTTGGCTTTTGCAGCATTGTTTTGCTGCTTCGAATTCCAAAGCGCGTGCCAGTGCGTCTACGAGATGTGTTGGACGAGCTAATATCTACGCTTGTCTGGTTTCTTGGTCACGGAGTCCATCCAAGAATGCCTGAACCGCTAATCGCTCCATTACATTTTCCGGTATGGCTGGATATGCGAGACGAACCAAGCGTTTCAAATTCTTGTAAGGATTCGCCCGATTTCTGACAGCGATTTTTCAGCTGGGAGTGGTATACGTGTTCCAAATGGGCCTGGCCATATCGTAATTCTAGATGTTTAATCAGCTGATCATAGTCCTCCTGTTCTTGGGCGGTGAGAGTTTGTAGAATATTTGTCGCTTCTCCATGTAATGCAAGTGTCAGTGCTCTTTCCCCTGCATTCCATCCGTTTGCTTTGGCCGCTGCTTCAAACTGCCGGCGGTAATTTGCCCATGGAGTTTTTCCGTCGAACTGAGGCGGCTTCATGGAAAGCTTCCCTATTTCTGAAATGACCTTGACATCTTTTATACCCTCTTGAACTTCATCCAAGTTCAAACTCAAGTCCAGCATTGCATTTTCGTTAACCATCTCTGTGGAGGGCGCACTATTAATTCGTTTTTCCAGCTTACTGATCGTTTCCTTTATTTTGTCCATTTCTGCCTCGACCCCATCTTTGATTTTATCTACCTCCGTGTTCATTTGCTCCCTAATTTCATCTATCTCTGTCTCAATGGTTCCCATTCTTTCTTCTAGAAAATTAGCCACACCACACAATTCTTTTTTTAGGCCTTCTGTGTTTTCCAGGAACTTCTCTTCCAGGCTTCTTGCATTTTCTTCCAGGCTTCTTGAATTTTCTAGAAGCTTCTCTTCCAGATTTCTAGAATTTTCTTGAAGCTTCTCTTCCAGATTTCTAGAATTTTCTTCAAGCTTCTCTTCCAGATTTCTAGCATTATCTTCCAGATTTCTAGAATTTTCTTGAAGCTTCTCTTCCAGATTTCTAGAATTTTCTTCAAGCTTCTCTTCCAGATTTCTAGCATTTTCTTCCAGCTTTTATTTTCTAGAAGCTTCTCTTCCAGATTTCTAGAATTTTCTTGAAGCTTCTCTTCCAGATTTATAGAATTTTCTTGAAGCTTCTCTTCCAGATTTCTAGAATTTTCTTGAAGCTTCTCTTCCAGATTTCTAGCATTTTCTTCCAAAGTCCTCGAATTTTGTTGCAGTTCTTCTTTCACGGATTTAGTAGTTTCTTCGAGTTTATTCATTACCAAACTTGAATCACCTCCGGGAACTTCGAATAAAAATGTTTCGGGGTCCTCACCTTCTTGTATAAGTCCTTCTGCAAGTCTTTCCTGGAGTACTTGCTTTTTACCCGTTGTTTCCAGTTCCCTTTCCTCCAATTCCTGTTTCAATTCCGCTACCTTGAAATCCGCAAGGCGCACTTTTCTTGAACACATTTTGTCTTTGACGAGGTATCAGTCTGTTTCACACGAAAAGTTTATCAGTTTGTTAAAAATTCACTTCGCGAATTCTTTTCCACGGGCCACCAGTCTATTGTCCGTTTCACGCGAACAATGTATCAGTTTATATTCCCACGCGCAATTGTCCACTTCGCGAAAACCGGGCCACTGTCTATTTTGGGCGTACAAAAAGGTCTATCAATTTATTTTTCTGACTATCCACTCCACGATCACTTGTTTATTCTCAAAATCTCGCTTCCGACACCAATTGTAACGTAAATAAACTTAACTTGGTTTTAATAATTCATTTCACACTTAAATCTACAACCTAATTTATATTACGCCACTGTATAGCTCGATCGTATGGGCACGTTCAGAAAGTCCGACTCCACTTGAGGGTTGCCTATTTATCTCCGATACAGCCTTCTCGATGTTTCGAATTCTGGCAGTTGGCGACCGGCATGTTCCAATTGTTTCCAATATTGACCGTTGTTTTCCGCGGCAGAGCGACTGGATGGTTCTCGAATATCTCCGGGGATGATCTCATCGTTGTCGATATATCGTTATTTCTTCATTTAATATATATATATATATATATATATATATATATATATATATATATATATATATATATATATATATAAATGAAGAAATAACGACTGAAAATTGGTATGAACAGTGGGGAAAGTGTTGAACTATGAAAAACTCTTTAATACGTTGGACCGAGCTTTCGTTTCAATTTTGAAACTTCTTCAGGGTCAGTAATCTGAGTGGTTGATCAATGAACATTAACTTTGAAAAAAAAACATCAAATATGTTAATATTTGTCGGAATGGTGTTATATATATGTCACTCGAAATGTCAAAGATATAACACCATTCCGACAAATGTTTACATATTTTACGTTTTTTTTTCAAAGTAAATGTTCATTAATCAACCACTCAGATCAACCTAAATTTCAAAATGAAACAGCTATAAAGTTTTCATAGTTCAACCTTATGACTGAAGATCTCCGTTATTCCTATATATATATATATATATATATATATATATATATATATATATATATATATATATATAAATATATATATATATATATTATATATATATATATATATAAATATATTGTCACGCCCTACTTTGGGAGACCCTGTGAAACCCTGCCCCCTAACTGTTTAGGGTGCCCACTAATTATTATGCTTGACTTGCGAGAGGTTAAAACATTTTACTTCTGTGATTGTGACCACCCTGGTATAGTCAAATAGAAAAGTGAAGTGAAAACTATCATGGTTTATTAAAAATTATAAAAGCGCAAAAAATAACACAATGGTGAATACAAAAATAGTGAAGTGAACAATGACCAAAAGAAGTAAATAAAAGTAACACTTACATTATAATAAAAACCCAGGGAAGGAGATGTGTCATCATGGACTGGTAGCATAAACAGGCACAATGAAAAGAACCGAGCCAAAAACAATCATTTCAATTTATATTAAAAATATCGTGGAGTCATGATTTATTGAGCTGCCTATTGCAGAATCAGTGTTCTTGCCATTCAGTACTCAGGAATTGAATTGGAATCCGACTCTTGGTTAATGAACGGTGATGAACTTTGAATATGCAGGAAATACATACTGTATTTCAATTAATGTGATACTGAATGATGAATTACTAATAAATGAATGAACTATGGGATTTTCAACTCTGGGCTTAATTATGTTCAAATTTTTATCTTCAGTTCCGATAAATTAGTTCTGAATTTTGAAAAAAAAATGATTGCTATATTTATATATATATTGTTATATATTGTTATATTGATTTGTTTGAAAATATGAACAAGATGTTCATAAAATCAGATGTGGAATCATCTACGACGGAAAGATAAACTTCAGTCACTATCTTCCAACGTTCAAGATAACCTCTTGTGGGGTATTCATGTTGAGAAGGGAAACATTCTCAATTGAATATTGAATAGAAAGATTCTTCTGTGAATTGAAAAATCCACGATAAAAATGAAGTTAATTTTTGTGAATGTCTAACAGAAAATAACTACATACTTTCCCGGCTAAAGCCACGCTGGACATTGAAATATGTCTGATAGATATTCTGAAAGAACCCTTACTCAGAAGAAAGAATCTGAAATTGAAAATATGCATTTTTATTCAGATAGCTATCTGATTTTCTAATTTAATTAGGAACTCATATGGATGAATGAGGCAAAGAAGGATGTTTTCCAAAAAAGAGTATCCAATACTCTGATATCCGAAAACTTCTATTCTAATCATACATACGTTGGTACATATAATTATAGTATTATCAATGCTCATTGTGTTCATGTATAAGTATTTGCAGAGTTTAAAGTTATGCTGTTTGCTCACCTCAATTTGAGATCAATTTTCACAGGGTTTGATGCTGTCTAGAAATATAGATGTAGTCGGAGGCTCTGAAACATGGCTGCAGGAAAATGTCGATGTTAGCCCTTTTTTCATTGAACAGTACCAACTGGAACGCGTTGACAGAGATGGTAGAGGTGCCGGAGTTTTTTTTTACATAAGAAATACTAGCAGATATGAAGTTGTTTTGAGAGAAGTAACACGGAATATAGAGCAGTTATAGATCATGATAGGAGCTCATGGAATAAGTTTTATCACTGGTGTGCTGTACAGATCCCCAAGAAGTAACATTCTAGACTTTTTCGACTGTCTTGATAATACTGTTTCCCAACATCTACCCGAATGTGATAAAATCGTAATTCTTGGGGATCTGAACATAGACCTTCTCCTAGACAACCTGAATGCATCATATTTTCAGAACTTCTTAGAGCCTTATGATCTGATCCAACTGGTTGATGAGCCAACCAGAATTATCGAAACAAGTCAAACCTTACTTGAAGTCATAATTATTTCTGCCACTGAGAATGCTCCTATTAGTGAAGTAACAAATATGCATAATGTTTTCGACCACTGTGCTATTTCTTGTAAAATACTGATGAAAACTTCATAACAATCTTTCAAATTGATAAAATACCGTGATTGGAAAATTCTTGATAAAGATGCATTCTATGTACATATTAATAATTTCAACTGGGATATTATCTACACATTAGTCAACGACATGGTACATTTTTCCACAGAAAATTCAATAACAATCTTTGACATACATTGTCCTGTTCGTGAAGCTAGAGTGTCAAAAAAACTAGTCTTTGGCTAACGGAAACGATAAAAGACATGATCAAATCAAGAGATGAAGCTCATAAAAGATTTAAAAATAGTCAGAATATCGCCCATTGGAATTACTATGAAGAACTCAGGAACTATGTCAATGCAGCAATTCTCAGGTGAAAGAAGCATATGTCGAATTTGCGTTACGCCAAAACAACAGTAAAATAACTTGGAATCGGCTCAGAACTCTGAAAATTGTAGGTCAAAAGAACTCATATGAAATCCCCCTCTGGAATTGAAGAATGCTCAATTTATCAACTCATTTTTTATTTCCATATCCAGTATAGATAAAACGGAGGCACAAAGTTGGTTGTTGGACAAATATGCCATTACCCCTCAGAACGTAACCTTCAAATTCTCATCAACTACATAATATGAAGTCGCATAATGTTTGAATTTGATTAAATCTGAGGCCTCAGGATGCGATAATATATTGAAGAAGATGTTCGAACTCGTGAGCTTCCATTTGATTGAGTATTTAACGCATATTGCCAATACACCATTGATGACGGGTACGTTTCCTGATCCGTGGAAGTGTGCGATGGTACTTCCACTAACCAAAGTTGCAAACGCTTTATCGGATTCAAGGCCCATCAGTATTCTGCCTATGCTATCTAAAATTTCAGAATTTATAATGAAAATGCAAATTTTAGACTACGTTTTCACAAAAAATATCATACCTGTGTCACAGTCAGGGTTCCGAAAGCATCCTAGCACTACAACGGCTCTGGCCTGCATCACCGATGATATTCTGATCAGCACTGACAGAAACGAGGTAACCTGTTTAGTATTGTAAGACTACAGCAAGGCCTTCGATACCCTAGATCCTTTTGTACTTGAACAAAACTTAAACATTTTGGGTTCGGACTGTGGAACTGATTACCAACTATCTGAGGAACCGATTGCAGTATGTTGTAGTTGGAGATCAGATATTTGAAGTACAACAGCGAAATCTTGGTGTACCTCAAGGCTCTATTCTCCGCCCGCTATTGTTTTCGATTTATATTTCAGATTTCATTGAATTCATGAAGTACTCTCAGGTACATCAATACCCGGACAACATACAGCTGTACCTTGGTTTCCCAATAGAAAACACTAAATTTGCCATGGATCAAATCAATGAAGATCTTGCGCTATTGTATAATGTATCATCCCACACAGTCTAAAACTAAATGCCAGTAAATAAAAAATCTTGATATTTGGACCCGATAATAAAAAGCAAACCTTCGTGCAACAAAATAACATTAATATTGTAGGTGATTCACTACCAGTTGTGAAGGAATGCCAAAATTTGGGATTATGGCTTGTTGCGACATGAGATACACGAAGCATGCAAATCATCTAAGTAAAATATCTTGCAACACACTGAGGAAATTATACTCGCAAAGAAATATTCCTAGCAACAATCTTGAACTCCATATATGCGAATCACTGATCATATCTAAGCTCTCATACTGTGATTGCATTCATGGCCCGGCGCTTCTGAAACAAGATCAAATGCGTTTGCAAAGGATACAAAATTCGTGAATGATATTCTCATTAGGTATTCGTAAGTTCGATGCGATTAGCCAGTCATTTCGAGGTACAAAGAAACTTAAACTCCATTTTTTAACACTTATTCATAGGAGCTTAATTACCCAGAAGCCTTCGTACTTGATGGATAAACTGAAACGCTTTGAAAACATTAATGATTTTCCAAGAAGGAACAGGCGTCTGCTAGTGATTCCTAATCACTCTACTACCACCTTCAAACGTAGTTTCTCCTACACAGCGTGTATTCTTTACTATGCCAGAGTTTAGCAATTTCAAGAAGAGACTGAAAACTAAACTTCTCTCTACCATGTAGGTTGATATGAATACTGTAATACAGCCATGTTTCTGGGTTTAGAGATAGTTATTTGATAAAATCGTTTGTCTATTTGAATTAAGTTGAAGACATTATGTTTCTGTTCTTTGCTGAAGGTCGAGTTGAAAAACACTGTTTGACAGTGACACTCCGCCTATTCAAACTAATGAGTATATACATATATCGACATGTACTGTATCCATAGCTGATTGAATAAGGTCCTATTATTATTATTATTATCAGTACTCACCAGAAATCATTTGTAACATTGCCGCAAGAGAGGCATCGCATGCACTAGGTCTTCAATACATTTTTGTCGACGAAAAAAAGACCGGAAAAAATATATAGAAGCAATATCACTTTGTAAATATGGAAAAAAGTTAGAAACATTTCTGGTAAGTACTCTATTTTGTAGAACATTCTCCTTTGCCTCATTCATCTATATGAGTTCTTAATTAAGACTGGGATGGAAAATCAAATAACTATCTGAATAAAAATGGAAATTTTCAATTTGAGATTTTTCAGGATATCTATCAGATGTAGTTCAATGTCCAGCGAGGCTTTAGCCGGGGAAGTTGTTGTTTTCCTTCACAACAAATCACTCCATTTTTATCGTGTATTTTTCGATTTACAGAAAAATCTTTCTATTCAATATTTAATTGAGAATGTTTCCCTTTTCAATATATTGTTATGTTGTATACCCTCTTTCTCTGTACACATTACCTCTTTTTTATATATCGTTTTACCTTTTTGTAGTTCAGTAGGTACGCCTATGGAGACATAATTCTTCCAAACTCAGGAGGATTGCAGCAGCACCCTCTTCTCCTTTGCTTCATGTCAATATACTGTTTAGGTTTGGAATATCGATAGTAATATAGACAAATAATGAATAATGAGTCCAGAAAAAGTAAGATACTTGTTTTTCATTGGAAATATTTCTTGAAACCAACCTATCTCTGAGATATCTAACTTATTCTTATTATTTTCTAACCACTCAAAATTGTAAACAGTCAAAAACTTAATCATGCGCAAATATGAATATATTCTAAGATAAATATTTATAGGTTATGCTCATGTGATTTGTGGTGAATAGAAGAAGAAAATTGCCACTCAAAATTATTTATCATAGTCAATGAAACCGAAAACAATGTGGCTGTTCGATGAATATTATTTATTTTGAGTTTATGATGATAAAGTACCTGTTATGAGTTATGCTTGGCCCTCACACAGATCCTGAAATGTTCTGTGAATAGTTCTTGTGGATGTCTTGCAAAAGTTCAGCCCCCTTACTGCTGGTGACGTTAAGTATTGAAATTTAACCTCCAATTCCTGGTAAGTAGTTTCTTGATGATATTTGGTTCCAATTTGATTCTGACCTGATTGCATGTATTAACGTTTCTCATATTCTGTAGTTATTTGCATTTTCCCCGTAAAATCGATGATAAGATTTCCTAAGCTGCTTCCAATTTCAATTTCATTTTTCATCTCCCAACTTATTTTTGTTTTCCCTTGGTAACGATCACTTTTCGTTATCTTATATCGCTTTTTACCATTAGCACTTTATTTTTAAACACATTATTTCACTTCCTACCTATTATACATATTTTATTTTCAAATTCTATATATTTACTAAGTTTTCTTCAAAATTCACATGTACCATTTTTCTGTTCTCAAATTTCATTATTTTGATCATTTAAATAGAAAATAATCTGAAATTTGCCTGTCATGTTCCCTTTTGGTTCTAATTTTGTATACAGGATGTTTCTTGTATATAAATATAATGTTCAGTTGAATTCTGAATATTTATTTCTAAATTTGGATTTTTATATTTTTATAGGCTGTGCCAATTGAATGAGCTACTCAAACATAATGATGATAATAGAAAAACTCTACCGCCACCCTCTCAGATTATCTGCGTCGACTAGAAACTGGCCAAAGGTTTTCAAGATGCAAACCGCACAGAAAAAAAAATTATAAAAACAATCATAGCAGGTATTTATGCAGTTTTTAAATATTAGTGTGCCCTATTTTTACTTTTTTATTTGACATATATACCATATCATAACACAATATATATATATATATATATATATAGATATATTTGAGTTCTCGAATCCTGCTGTATATTTTTTTTTGGTTTAGAAGTTCTTAGGTTTTGGGTTCATAAAATTAAACTAAATCTTCAGGAAATGACGTTCCGCCCCAGGCCAGGGGCTTCTTCAGTAATTTTGTATTCATAATTCACAATTATAGGGGTCAGTCATTTGGTGCTGAAAGATAAAAAAGGTGGTGAGTATGAGGATGCGAAGTTATTTATATAATAAAATGGGAGCTATGTTGGGGTTGGGTTTAACATTATAGGTATGTCTTTAATTAAAAAAATACGAACCTTGGTCCCAATTGCACACATTTATGAGGGCTTTCATTTTCGTGTGTTCTGTTTTCAACCGTTGAAATGATTGTGCGATCTCAATTGTAAGAATGATAATTATGTTCGGAGACTAAATGACGTTTTAGTAGATGATAATCTTGTTGTATGCATTGGATCAATTAATGAAGTAAGTGTTAAATGACATATTTGGGGGATTTTGTTTTATAACATGTATTGTTGGTACTACTGTTCTTCATTTCAGTCGATCCGTGTTGGTATTATTAGGGAAGATAGGCGTAACAAATAGGTTGGTGTGATTCCTGGATTGGTAGACGACATGTTAGTTTTCAAGTGTAGTAGAGACATGCGTGCAGAGTAGAAGTGTTTGCTTGTGCTCCTACTGAAAAACCATGTGAACATAGTGAAAAAAGAGTATTGAATTGGTGAATCTTGGCTACCGTTAGCAAGTGTTGAACGTGGGTGCTTTAAAAAAAACTTGTATATGGTTTTGACAAGAGATGTTACGGATGAAATCAAATCCGTGGTTAATACAGCATTGAATAAATGTCTGAAATATCTAACTTTCATAAAAACACTCTGTGAACATGTGTCGATAGCAGTCAGCAAAACAATGTAACAAAAACTCACCCAAATCGAAGATAAAGTTGTGAGTCTACAAGCGGAATTCTCCCAAATGCAAAAAGATATGGAAAGTAAAATCAACAGGATGAACTTGGAAATAAGCAGTCTCACAGAGGGGAAAAGTATATTGGAACGAAAATGCGACACTTTCGAACAGGCAACGGAGATAAACTACCTCAGAATTTTCAATTGGCCGGAAAAAAACGTAGAAAACCTCAAAGTGGAGATAATTTAACCCGAATATGTCGATTCGTTTATCAGAAAATGACATCTATATCTGTTATAGAATTGGTAAAAAAATAAAATAAAGTGCGAGCAATATTTCTCAAATGAAGAAATCACGATTTGAGACAAAATATCTACAGAGGGAAGAAATTTCTGAAGAGGACCGGCATCGTTATCAGGGAAGATTTGACAAGCCTAAGAGTTGAGCTATTGAATAGTTCTATAGAAAAAATTCCCTTGAAAAATGTTTGGACTGAATCGGGAAATATTTTCGTTAATCACAATTACACATTATTTATCATAAAATCAAAAAATGACTTTGAAAAAGTGTTTAATGTTCCAAATTCTTCTTAAATAAAAACTACTGAAAATAGCATTGAGAAAAATAGGAGTATTTAGCTTAGCATAACACAAATTGATAATGTTGCAATTTATAGACTTTCTGGCTGACCAAAAGAGGTGAAAACCGAAGTTATTGAAAATTTTCATGGATATTTTAATTCTACAGCAGAGAGAAAGAGAGATGGACATTTGATTTCAATTCTTCATTTCAACATGAAAAGTATAAAAAAACTATGATTCACTAATATATTTGGAAAAAAAAAATTGTACATAGATGTGCTAGTTCTATCAGGGACATGGAATATTGAAACGGTGAGTGGTTTTTATATACCCAATTATAATCTTTATTACAATGAATCAACTGAAAATCTAAATGATGGGTTGATGGTCTTTCTGCAGATGTTTATATTATGAGCCTGACACACACAAAACTACTGAGACTGTCTACAAACATTAAAAATAAGACGATGGGTATAACGGCTTCTCATAGACCTCCCTCAATTGACACACTTACTAATCTAGAAAATTATTCCAATAATTTACATAACAAAAATATAGAAATATTTGTGGTAGACATAAATATAAATACAATACACAAGCTGCCCAATGAAACTCACACTCATCTGAATATCATGTTTGAAAATGGCCAACCAGGGTTACTGAAAATACTAGTAGGACAATCGATCATTTCTTCGTCAGATATTTATGTAAACAGACAAATATAAAATTTAGCTCAATTGTCTTCCAGTCAAACCTCACAGATCATTATTCAATTTACCTGGGCATATGACAAGGCAGACACTTTTTTCCCAAAGGAGTCAAAAAATGCATAAAAAATATCAATTCTGAAAAACTAAATAATTGCTAGCAAATGAAACTTGGAATGAAGTCACAAACTCTATGGGTTCACAACTTCCTATAAAATCTATTAATAAACTGGTAAATTACATATATTCTTCTACTATGACAAAAAACATAAACCGTAACAAAATGCATGAAATCAAACCATGGATAACCACTGGACTAATAACTTCCATAACAAAACGGGATCTCCTAAAAAAAACAACTTAAAAACACAAGTACGCAAGAACTGAAAAACGAATACAAAGCATATAGAAATTAACTTAATCAATTGATTAAAAAAACAAAAATCAATATTACAAAATGAAACTCATCGACGTTAAGGGGAATGGAAAAAAATATGGGGAAGTGACGAATAGAAATCACAAAAAACAATCACTAAACAATATATGTATAAAAAATTCAAAAGGCGAAAGAATAATAAAAAATAAAAATAAAGCTGATATATTCAATGAGTTTTTTAGTAATGTGTAAAAAAAATTACACATGCGAACAACTCCCGAAAAGTTTTCTTCATGACCCATCGATCCTTTCATCAATTTTTCTCCAACCAGTCACGAAAAATGAAGTCATTTTACTCATTGCAAAGTTGAAAAATAACTGTGCACCGGGACCAGACGGCATTACTAGTAAAACTATTAAAAAAATCCATCAACATATTATTATTCCTCTGATCCATGTTATCAATCTCTCCTACAAAAATGAAACAATACCGAGACAATGGAAGGAATCCATGGTAACCCCTATTTACAAATTAGCAGAACACGATGACATGAACAATTACCGACCAATATCTGTCATAAATAATTTTGCTTAGATTTTTGAACAGAGTATTATAACTAGATCAACTGCATTCCTTAACAAACATAACGTTATAACAGACAGACAGTGTGGTTTCCGAAGTAATTCAAATGCTGAAAAAGCGATATTGGATCTCATCGAAAAAACTATCGAGCTTTGGACAGATCGGAAATATGCCTAGCAATCTTTATTGATCTGGTCAAGACATTCGACACAGTTTCACATGGCTTATTATTAAAAAAACTTGGAAATTATTCAGTTAGAGGTATTGCTCTGAATCTAATGCAGAATTACCTATCATAGAGAGCGCGAAGGGTTAAAATCGGGGACTATTTAAGTGAACCTATTGATGTCAAAATAAGTGTTCCACAGGGAACAGTACTAGGTCCAATAGGGTGTTTCTAGTATAAATTAATGGTATTGTTTCCATTGAAAATTTCAATAGACCTTAGTCTCATACGCTAATGATACAGCAATTATATATAGAGGAGCCTCATGGCAACAGTTACAGGCTGATTCAGAAGAAGACGTAAAAAATCTTTAAATTTGGCTTAGCTACAATCTCTCAAGTGTCGATGTTGAAAAAAACGAATTCATGTCTTTTTCACTTTACAAAACCGAGCAGCCTCTCTACAACTCACTTATGATACATAGATTCAACAACATCTTTTGATATTATCTAATTCACTTGTTGAATCAGTTATCAGATATTGCATTACAGCATGGGGGATAACAAAATCACGAAACTTCAATATATGCGAGAAACTCATTACTGAAAATAATATATAAAAAACCAACAAACTCTATGAGAAAATACTGGATATAAGAGGCCTTTATACCTATCAGTCCTTAGTCTGGATGTTCCATAATAAAGACAGATATATCACTCACAGAACAAAATACACCAGGTTTGTCCATTATTTTACCAATTTTCAGGAAATCTCATACACAAAGATTTATTTCCTTTTATGGGCCTAAACTTTACAATTGCTTGCCCTATGACGTAAAAACTCTTATGCGTTTCTCAAACTATGAAACTTCAATTAAAGAGTTTATTTTACGAAATGAAAATCTATGAAAGCTTTTTTAAGAATATATAAAAAGAAACTCACTTAACCACAATGCTCATCTCACTTTCTCTCTCGCAGCGTTTCTGTCTCTCCCTATTTCTCATTCTCTGTTTCCCACTCTCTTTTCCGTCCTTCTACTGAAATTTGTGACTATTATCATTTAAGTCCACTCAGGGAACAGGTAATGCCACAATACAGGCATTAGTTGGCTAGGTGGATTGCCTGTTTGAGAAGTGGAACCATAACAAACAAGTACATAAATGATTGAAATGATTGTATTTACTCTAATTATTATTGTGATTATTATTTTTTTTTAAATAATGTGAAAAGAAACATGCTTTTATACTTTTTAGTTTGGTTTTTAATTTTACTTAAATTATTGTGTGGTAGCCTAAGTCAGATTTGTCATACAATAATTAAAGTAAAATAAAAAACAAAACTAAAAAATATTAAAGCATGTTATAAACTAAAATGTCGTCTACCAATCCAGGAATCACACCAATCATTAGTTTGTTATGCCTATCTACGCTAATAATACCAACACTGGTCGACTGAAAGAAAAACCAGTAGTACCAACAATACATGCTATAAAACAAAATCCCCCAATATGTCATTCAACATTCACTCCATTGATTGGCCCAGTACATACAACAAGATTATCATCTACCAAAACGCCATTTAGTCTCCGAACTTATCATTCTGACAATTGAGATAGCACAATCATTTCAACGGTTGGAAACAGAACACCCAAAAATGAACCCCTCAGAACTGTGGGCAATTGGCACCGAAATACGTGACTTTTTATTCAAACTTAAACCCAACCCCAACATAGCCCCTATTTTATTATATGAATAACTTTGCATCCTCATACTCACCCCCTTTTTGATCTTTCGGCAGCAAATGCCTAACACCTCAAATTGTGGATATGAATAAAAAATCACTGAAGAAACACCTGGCCAGGGGCAAAATGTCTATTTCCTGAATATTCAGTTTAATTTTGTGAATCCAAAACTTAAGGAACTCCAAATCAATATATATATATATAATATAATATATATATATATATATATATATATATATATATTGTTATGTTAGGAAGGACCAGTAATATATTTTAAAGATGAAAAAGAAATAATTGCATAAATAAACCACAAAAATAATAAATACTTAAAAGTTAGTAGTTCATGAGATATTGTTTTTACAATTTTTTTTGAGATTCTATTTCCTTTATGAAGCCTCTGTATAATATTGATAGGTAAAAATATGCAAATACCATATTGTTTTAAAAAAAAAATTTTAATTCATAATGATAAAAAATTATAAGCTTGAAACATACAGTAGGTATATGAAATTGTATCTAACTAAAAATAGCCAATGGGAGAACAAGAAACTTCTTGATGACAATAGCCAATCAGGGAACAGGGATGGTGAGATAAAAGATTTGAAATTGTGGAAAAGTAAGAACAGAAAAATGTCAAAAATAATTATCATCAAATACTGTATTTAGTTTATAAGAAATGTAAAATATATTAGTTCATAAGTTTCCTCAAATAACACCAAAATAGTGAAAGTTCGACAAGAAAGTGCGCGATTTTGAAAATTCAAATAAAAATGACAAAACAGAAATGGTATCCAGGGAATGAAAAAACAAGGGGAGAGGAGATTGAAAATAAATATTAGAACGAAGCCAGGTACAAAATTTGAGAAAAAAGGAAATTGAATATTTTCACGAATGACAAAGTAGTTTGCCAAAAATAACCAATTCAACTTCTGGATAATTTCGACAAAATAAATAGCATAAAAGAAGATTACCTTTTTTGGACTCCACATAAAAACTTGTCCAAGCTGATTTCGGGGATTTTGGATGGTTCCTTTGCAAATGAAGAGTCCCTGAGAGCAGTGGATGAAGCAGGATTTCAGATTATTGGCAGGTATTGCATCAGCGACAGTTCCAGCTCCAGATACAAACTCTTTTAGTGCACATCACAAACTGAATCACTTTACAACGTAACTCGTATATCTGAAGAACTCTATTTTATTTTGGTATTGAAATATAAAAGAATTCTTCCAACCCAAAAGAAAAAGTGAGGTTATGTCTACAGTATCCATCACTGAGACAAGGCAGTGGCTCTATTGCCAGTACCGACTCCTGAGGCGAAGGCGTACCAACTGAGTTAGCCGTGGTAAGAAAGGGTAATAACAATTGGCAGCAACGTGGCGATAAAATAGTGACGTTATTATTTCATAACAATTAGCTATTTTCATATCACAATATAACAATTGGCTTCCTATCGCGGAGCAGAATTGCCTATATAAGAATTGGAAGTATATCAAAATCGAAATCAAAATATTTATAGAGGGAGAAAATATTTGTGGGGCAATAACAATAACGTTGGGAAAAATTAACAACTTACCTCAAATAATTATTTTGCTTGGAAAATTCCGAATACAAGATTTTCCAAAACTATGGTATCAAATTGGGACTGCAGATTCCCTTTGAAAAAATGAGTATGACTAATTATTTTTCCCCAAAGGTGCTGAGATGCATTCAGAGCAAAAGTACTGAATCAAGTGAAGTCTTTAAAAAACCTTTTATCAAACACTGCAAAATTCAATATTCCCAATGGAGTTTTTCTTTCAACTCCAACATGCTGGAAATATCTGCAAAACCATTGAGATAAAATAGCAGTACCATTCGTTCATCAAAAGAAATCTGAATCAGTTTCAAATTAACTCCATGGTTGTGAGACATCCTGCATTTTTTTCCAAATGGAAATGTTCAATAATATGTTTCAAATATCAAAATGATTTTCATAATGCACCCAGTCAGCATGGATATCATTTCTGAGTTATATAGTGACCGCAAAAAAGCAGGCACCAATTATGGAATAAGTAATAAATTGTAAAAAATATTTGATGATAAACCAATCATTGCTCTATAACGTTCACTATCCTCGTGGATAATTCTAATAGGATTCATTGCTCAACTATTCTTAATGAAAAAATATAAAATATACAAACTTAAAAATATTTTTTTAACAATACAAACAAATATATAAAATATAAAACAATATTTGTCAGTAACTTTATTGTTGTCACTCTATCTATATTTTTAACAGAAATGAACACGGAATACGATGAAATGATGATATAAATAATATCACGTTGATGGAAAAAATAAAGTGAGAAATGTTCAATTTAATACTCAAAACAAAGAACTGAAATGCCAGATGGGTATGAACTTATTTTTGAATATGCTACTTTTGGATAACTTTTTGAAATGATCATGGGAGCTTCAATTCAAGAACATGTACTGTAGTTTTCACCATTGGAATAGAGAATAATCTCACTGTATCTAGTTACTCAATTTGTGTTTACACATATCTCTTTGTGTGAGTAAATTCCACTTCATAAGCAAATAAATGTCTGTTCAAATATATTATTTTCATTTCCTCAAAAACAATACATACCTCATTAATCGTATTGACTAAGATGAGATAAATGATACCAAAAATTGGTACACCCATGTTCTCGATTTTGATTATTTTACTCAATTCATAAGAAAAATGCAAAATGCAACCGGCTATTGGTGATACATTTGCGCATGCCCGTGAGCTTCCTAATGACACTGATATTTATGACAAGATCAAAGTGGGCTAATTATAAAATGAAGACTGATAGTAATTTACACTATGTGTGTTTGTGACTATCAACGACCAATTACATATATTCGAATATGACAAGGAGCAAGATATTTGCACTCAGTGCTGCCATTGATTGAAGTTTGAAAACTCTGATAATGGTAATTACTTTGTTGTTAGATTTTTTTTTATTTACAGCAAATACTGCACTTCAGTGCTCGTAAGTGAAAAATGTATTGCCGTAATCAAAATAGTGTCCAGTGCATTTTTTCCGTTTTTCTCGGTGTGTTAATATGAAATTAGATATGCATACCTACACAATAATTGTGTTTTTTATTTTTATATTTTTCTTGATTAATCAATTAGAAAAATGTTCTGGAAATTGTGTTCCAATGTAAAATTCATTACCAACTCAAAGGGACCTAACTTCAGTTATTCGTAAATTTTATTTCAGATCTTGAATCTCACCTTATTGGAATGTTATGGAATTCAGGTTGACTTATAATCATGATAAAGTATACCAATTTGTCAGATGACCTGTCAAAAATATATATATATATATATATATATATATATATATATATATATATATATATGCAGGAGAGTATAGTCACATACTAGCGTAACTGCGACACTGATTCATGAAAAATGAAAATGAAAATCATGTTATCACATTATTTAATCTCGAGTGGCTCACCAAGGTTTTCCATACCGCGTGTTCACAAAGAAAAATTCAATAGGTTCCATTGTAGGACTTACCCCTTCATATGATCTGCTCCACTTGAAATTATATGAGGATTAACAATATAGATTCAAAACTGTTCAGGAGGTTGAAAAATACTTCGATATGCTGTAAGAAATGAGCATTATGCGATTATGGCACACAGGAAATTATATATTTACTCAATACTTCCTTAGGACATATCTTTAGTTTTTATATATCTCATTAACCTCTGAATTCAGGCATATGGAATGTCATGACTTTTGGGTTGAGTATAGAATACCGGTAGCATGTACATAGTTTTTAATTCCCTGGAAATTGATCCTGAAATAATCAGTTTCCACTTATAGTGTGATTGTGGATATATCTCATCCAATTCAATAAGACAAACAGCAATGGAACTCACAAATCGACTTAGGGTTTCGAATGTTTTACTGTTCGCCATTTGCATTTTATCTGAGTACTACTCTCATTTGGTGATTTTTAAAAATGAATGAAAATGTCGTTGTGGCATTTACTCATAAGAAAATAACTTCATCCGTATTCAACTACGATTATCATAAGCCCTCTATGGAAGGAACGTTCGCATATTGATGTGCCCTGCATTGAAAATATTCTCGCGGCAGCATTGTTGCCATTGACATCGCCAAAAATAAAACCTCAAATGGATGCGACGCTAGCACCAGTAATATACTAAAAAGTTTCTGAATGGGTAGAAGGGGGTACTAGTGACCTCTGGACAAATTTTTGATATGATGATCCTTGGACGCTCTATAACATATCTGGCAAAAAAACAAGGCGAAACGTTGTCACCGCCTAAATCTCTTCTCTAGGAAATTCGTAATCAGTAGAATTGGACTTGGAAAAAACAATTTGGATGCTGTTTTTTTATAATTATAACTCTATTTACAATAGAAGAAATACCTATAATGACATTACTTAGATCCCTAGATCATATTTTTTTTTGGAAAACCAGACAATACATAAATATCTGAAATTCATTGAAAAAAAAATTGATCTGGGTCTTGAAAAATTATCGGACGAATAATTTTTCGAGTTTGAATAATTCAATAAAATGAACTTTAAAAAAATTATCAAAATTCTAACTGTTTAAAAATATTTGAAGTTTCAGGTATTTGTCTATCAAGTCTTTCAGTTTTTTCGCAATTTCATTATTTTGATCCACAGTATTAGTAGAAACAATGTTTGTTACCCGATTCTTGAATTTTTTCATTCTGAATAAACTTTCATTCGCAATTGCAATAAAAATCGCTATCGTATTCAAGTATACCTATTTCAGAAAATTTATTTCAATTGGAAAGTCAAGGTTTTCATATGGGATCCAGGATTCTGTATTACTGGTCAGAATTCTCAAGTACTATTCAAAATTCTGACTGGCAAGTCATAATGTATATTAGTATAGCAGGATACTGGCTTGCAGATTGAAACTATTGAGTTCAAATTTGTAATTATCATTGGCAGATCAGACTCTTATTAATTGAAAACCTAGATTTATAAGCTTGAATCTCCAGCCAGTCATTCAGAATGATATGTTATATCTCTCTTATTGAAAAATACGCTATAGATAAAGATTAGTTGCTGTTACGAAATGACGTCATTTCACTAACATAGCCACAATCCTTATAACCATCTAACGTAAATCAATGAGCTTACCTAAGTCGGCCACAATAGCTATCCACATTTCTTGTAATCCAATCACTTTTTCATGTAGAAGAAGACGAAACATCTCGAACTACTTGGCTAACCTATCCAACAAACCTTCTTCAGGGCAATAACGGAGACGAATTCGTATCTTTCTCCACGGCATTGCAAATATGTTTTGAATGCCTTTCACCGATTCCGTAGTTTTGTTTTCCTTTACAAATGAAATATATTTAAGTTTCGTACAGATCAACATTTCTTCCATTCATGCAGTTAGTAATTTTGAGTTCACATATAGCTTAACTCGGAAGATAGAGGATAAGTGAACAGTAGGTCAGTGGTCGATAGAGACACAGAAAAGAGAATGAGTTACTCGTCTAAAGTAATCAATACGTTATTGTAAATAACCCATAATAATAACCTTTGAACACCTTATAATTACGTGAAATGATTTTTGCTCTCGGACGTTCATGGTATAAATATGAAGCCTGTAGTTAGGAGGCTTTATCTTGATTTTTGCACAAATATTTTTAAAGATTTGATCGTCTCAAAGGCGTTTGTATAATGTGAGAGTGTCTAGATGGAATGCAACTATAAGGGAATATCTCAGTGATGGGAGTAGACTGCAGCGCGAACAGCTTTCGTTGTTTTTTTCCTCCATTGTCGGGGTTGTGTATTGCGAAAACGCGATAAACGATAAAACGTTCATAATATCTTCGATCGATAGATAGATCTGAGCTTTCAATTATATAGTTTCGTATTGAGTCCGGAATTTTATATTTTTCAGATCTCTGAGAGCGATTGATTTTTCATCGAACATTTTGTGGAGGAACAATATTTTTAATGTTTGTCTGGATTTTTGATCTGTTGTGGTGGTGTTTCGAACATTGATTCATTACTGCTTAGATAGCATTTCTTGATAAGAATTTAAATATGTAATCCTGGACAGTGAACTGTTCATATATAAAATAGTCCTGTTCCCATCACAGCGCTCACCGTTATATATGATGGGCAGAATATCCATCAGAAGTAAACTAATTTCAGTACTAATATTTCGACAAACATTAGATTACGTATCTGATGGATAATCGTGCATAGGTCGACGAAGCATAGTTTGCACATACTTTCAGTAAGGAAAATATTCCGGATAATATCAAGAATGGTTGCTTAAAACTTTCAATGAGTTAATAATTTCTGCCGTATAATTTGTTTTAAAATACCTGAATTTATGATCATCGTTGCGATGAGATGACAAGAATATTATTGAATTATGAAAGAAGGTACAGCCTTGAATAACGTCACTTTTTTTTTTCTGAAACTGAATATTAAAATTCAGTTCGCGACTTGAAATTTTAAGTCCAAACGCAAAATTCATGTAGCAGAGCGTGGTTTGCACAAATTTGGAAATGAAAAGTGATTGAATTATTTGTAATCTGACCAGATGACGCAACGAAATATTCAGTTCGGCAGCCGCTGGCTGGTACAATTGGGTTCGCTGAGTTATAGAGCTAGTTGCACAGATAATCATCTACAGAATTCAACGGAACAAGATAGGGTCAGTATAAGCATAGCGTGGTCGCCCAGAATTGAGTGTGAGTTAATATTTTTCCTTTCCTCAATATCGCATTTCTTGTAAAGTTATTACATATTTGAAGGCAATTTACACACTTGAGGTACTTTGACAGATTACAGTGTAACTGCTATGTGGAACTATCGATGATGTACTCGTATTTTTGTCCACAGCTTCAGTTCAAGTTCCAGATCAAAATTGATATTTGCACACAATTCGAGCATTATTAGTCAATGGAGCTCAATCAAGAGGAATACCCGTTCTTGACATTTTATCTGGGATTATGAACCTTCCATAACCTAAAAAAAATCGAAAAAGACAAGCTTTCATACAACTGCTGAAAAGGGAAAAATAAATAAATAAATAAATATATATATATATATATATATATATATTATACATATATATATTTATATATATATATATATATATATATATATATATATTATATATATATATATATATATATATATATATATTATATATATATTTATATATATATATATATATATATATATATATCTATATATATATATCTATATATATATATATATATAAATATACCGGGTGAGTCAGAAGTACTTTGACAAACTTTGGGAGGTGATTTCTCACAATATTCTAATACGAATTGTCCAAATGAATATATGTCCGGAAATGCTTCGTTTCCAAGATACAGGGTGTTGAAGTTTCATTTTTATTTTCGTTTTTTTTAAATAACTTTAGAAATACTGACTTTAATTAAAAGAAAATTGGTATTGAGAGGTTTTTTGAGGTGTCGAATTCGAACCTGATGTTATTATTGCTCTTACTCGTAGGGGACGCCACCTACACGCCTTTTTCTTTATTGAATATTCATAACTTTTTGAGCGTACTTCTAGCACATTTTTCAGTGAAAAAATCAATGCCTCTATCATATCTATGTATAAAAGCTACAATTGTTACAAGTCGCTATAAGCAACCGTTTTCTGAATATTTTGACTTGAAAATTTCAAGTCTAATATTTGATAATCGATGCGTGTTGAAGTTATTATCAAAATTGGAAATTAATTAATTTTTGTGAAGTTATAGGTTTGATGTTTTTTAAGTTTCTGTAAGTTTTCAAACACTAATTTTGAAAAAATTGATAATTTAAACAATAATGCTTATTTAGACGATATGCATTTCGTTAATGGCCTTGCGGATGGCAATGCGCGCGAAGCAGGACGTATTTACCAGAGTACTGCCTTCAGCTCCAACATTTACGAGGCTCCACCGTCGTTTGGCAGAAACAAGTAGCTTTAAGAGGGCAGCTGATATTATTGGAAGACTAGGAGCAGTTCGAACCCCAGAATTGGAAGAAGCTGTTTTGAACGCTCTCGAGGAGAATCCAGAAAAAAGTACAAGAATAATTGCTGAAGCTCCACAGTTTGGAGAAATATCCACGATCAACAATTTTATCCATATCATATTCAAAGAGTGCAAGCTCTTTTGCCACGAGACTTTCCTCAACCCATAACTATGTTTCAGTGGTGTCTGATAAAATTGGCTGGAAATCCTCAATTTTTAAAATATGTAGTCTTCACGGACGGGGCAAACTTCTTCCGGAATCCTATCACAAACTTTCATAACAACCATGTTTGGGCTCTGGAAAACCCGCACGCAGTTAGTGAAAGACATAATCACATGATAGGTCCTTTCTTTCTTTCGTTTCGACAGAATGGCACAACTTACAGAGACTTTTTAGAAAATGAATTGCCGGGACTACTTCAGAATGTACCATTAGAAATTCGTATCCGCACGTGGTTCATGCATGCTATGCAAACTTCCAAAGGAAATGAAAATTTATTGCAAATGTTTATTTCTGATAAACTCGATTATGTTTAATTTATGTCAGGTCCGCCTAACAATCCGCATACCATTGTCAGGCTTTTGGCCCTCATCAGCACATAGTAGTCACCAGTCAGAGATCCGAAGACCTCTGAACGAAGGGAGACCCAACATAAATGAAAACACCATCAAGCTTACATCACCTATAGGTACGCCGGAAAAAGTAACTTTTAACCGGCGGCGACAGAAAGAAACACTCCATACTATTGGGAAGGAAATCGACCGATGAGGGCACCACCGTTTTCTACAAATGGCGGCATTATACAGGCTTCAGTAATATTGGAATTTTGTGTTTACATTTTTATTTGTGCGTTTAATAACATTTAGAACTTTTTAGTGAAGTGGTGGATAATATATTGTGACTGAGAAACGAATTTGTGCGATTGAAGACGTGACAATACCCTTATTTGTTGAAATATTCAATTTTCCTAACCTGTTCATTTTGGGTTTTAGATTTGTTCTGAAGTTTTGGTGGATTGACTTTGATATTCATTTTCTTTCGAGTTTTCCAGGTATTTAACTGATCAATTACAATCTTATTTACTGATATTATATATTTTTTAGATACATTAACATGAATTTCTACCTAGGAATAGACAAGTTGTTCATGTATTTGGAGGCTACTCCAAACTCACGATGCATCAATGAAGGACAGGCAGTTTTGAACGCTGGCCACATTGTCATGTGTGGCATTACAAAAAAAGTCCTCAAAGTCTCGAACTATTTGCCCTCTGTTTGGAAAGCGGCGGACTCAATAATGCAATGGTTATAAAGGAGGTGATTGGCATTCAAAAGCAGTAAAATATTTTTGGCCCAAAGGATTCACAAATAAGTAAGTCCATTTGTTATATTCAGCAATTTCAATCTAACTCTGAATAACACCTACAATTTTCTTGGTCATTTGTGAGTGATATTTGAAAAATCTTGTTTGGAAACCCCAATTTATTTATTTTAATAGGTCCACCAGGCATGGGATCAATACTGAATCAGAGGCAAGAGCCTCATATGCTTTGAGAAATAGTTACGTCAAGGAAATTGTTGTGAACATTTGTAAAGAGCAGCCATGGCTGGCTTATTCCTCAGAGGAATTGTTAAAAATGGACTACCTGTGAAACTACTGGAAATCAAGTGCCCTTTCATAGGTTAGTAGTCGATAATTGTGTAAGTAGTGTCTTAATACACTGTTTTTTATAGGTAAAAAGAAACCTGTCATTGAATTCGTTCATGAATGCAGTTACTTGATTATCGATAATGATCGGCTATCGTTGAGGAAAAAGCATCCATATTATTGCCAGGTTCAACTAGGAATGGAGATCCAAAGACTTTTTGAATATAGTTATCAAGCATCATAAAACGTTTAGAAATATAATATTGCAGACAGTTTATTTGAACAAAATGTTGCATGTAATTTGTTTATATAAACAATAAAACTTGATTTTCCAATTTAATTTTTTATCGAAAGTAATTTTACTGTATATATTTATATATATATATATATATATATATATATATATATATATATATATATATAAGCAACTTGCAGGTACAATCAAGCGTTTCTTCCACTCTAAGCACCTCACTTTGCATTTCACATGAAACTTTTTGTCACTCGCAAACTTATACATTACAACCTATCTTCAAACAATCACACATAGTTTCTACCCGTCTTCTAAATATGAAAATTTTTCTCAACATCAAACCCTGTTATCAATCTTACTTATCTTATTTATTCAACTTATACAAATTCTTATCAGTCTGTACCATTATCATTTTTATTTTTCTTCTACTTTGCTCTAATATGTAATTCTTTAACGACTTTGTCGTCGATAACATTAATTTCTTCTGACAGTAAAATAAGCCTATCTAATCCAGTCACGTAAGGGGTTTCACCTCGGAATGAAAGATAATAAACCTTTGTTTTGGTTTTTCAAACCTCTCATAAGATCTCGTGTCCGCGTCTTGAAATATTCAAGGTCAAATGTCGCAAAAATTGGTTTTTCGTAAATATCTCACTTCCTATGCTCCCAATGATATTTGCATTCATTATGTAGAGCATAAAATTCTCTACAAATTTTGTTTGAAGCAATTTTTCATACGTTCAACCGTTTTTGAGAAAGAGGGCGAAGTTGTCGGTTCCAGCATTTCATTTTGTAGTACCCAACCCCATTCCTGGGGTTCTAAATCGTTCCCTAACCAAGTTTGAATCTAGTAGTAGACACGATTTATATGTTGATGAGCTGCTGCACTAAAGAATAAGTGAATAATTAACTTTATAAGCCGTACTATGTTATGGGATTCACGGTTGACTTTGCGTTATGACATGTAAGACTGAGCGCTCCGCACTCTATCTCAAAAACGGTTAAATGTATAAAAAACTAATTGCAACAGAATTTCATGCTCTACAACTTCTATAATAAATGCAAATATCATTTAAAGCATAGGAAGCGATATATTTACGAAAAACCGATTTTTTCAACCTTGAATATCTCAAGACGATGACACGAGATCTTATGAGAGGTTTGAGCCAACTTTTAAAATGCCAAAACAAAGATTTATACGAATTTATAGCATATTATCTTTTGTTCCCAGATTTTGAAAACTATTTTGTTCCATTAATCTTGATCGATTGAAACTCAAAAATACTTAAAATAACTAGAATGTGCAGTATTATGTCAAAGTTTTGTGAGATTTGTTGTCACAGTCTCTTCCTAAATGCCACGTACCTACAGGGATGATACGAAATGTCATAGTTTTTTCCTCAACACACTATCTTCAGTAATCAATTTTTTTTCTATAGCTTTGTAAACATAGGGAAATTTTTAAAGCCATCCCTGATGGGTACAAAAGTAGTGTTAACTTGTATTTGTAAAAAATGGATGAGTAAACATCTCTACCTTTGAATTAGTATCCCTTAACAAGGAGTTGGTGTAAAATAAATAAATAACAATTTTGCAAAAAAATTTCGAAATCTGTGAGTATACTTCAAGTCTATTCATTCTGAATTATTAATTATATTTTCAGTAGTTCGAACTTAATGAATATTTGACTCAGTACATAAAAGAAACACTAACAGGTACATAATATGAATTTATTTATATTATAATAAAAACAGACATATTGTAAAAAAGTTAAAAAAAAAAGTATTGTTACAGTAATATTTGGAATATTTATTGTTACATGCAATAATCCATTCAATACATTCATGATGACTAGTAATATCAAGAATATCTACATCTTGAATTTCGTTAAAACGAGTATTAATTCAGTAATATTTGGAATATCTATTAGTACATGCAATAATCCATTCAATACATTGATGATAAATTTCAACATCAAGAATATCTACATCATAAATCTAGTTAGAAAGGTTAAATAAAAATATTGATACAATAGGTAATCTACAACATGAATCTTGTTCAAAATATAAAAATATCAATACAGTAATATTCAGAACATATATTGGTACATGCAATAATCCATTCAAATCGGCGAATACCCCAATGGATGAAGGTAAGTTCAACAGAAGCTTATATCCCCACTTCATTTTGAAGAATTAATTGGTTGTTTCATCCATTCTGTGTAAACTGTTCAGATGCTAGATGAACATGAAAAAAAAAAGAAAGATTATTAAAGTAGTCCATGCCAGGTATAGTTCTAATTAATTAGTAGAAAAAATTAAGTCTGCTCCACAGTAAGAAGCATTTATTTCTAGGAAAAAAATAGCAATGCATTTCGGCAAAGTATTTTGCCATCTTCAGGCTCTCTAAAATATACATAAAAACGATACAAAGGTGAACATCGTAAAAATTGATAGAAGAAATAAACAACATCACTGACTTATAGCTCGTCCAGTATTGAAACGACCGTTTGGTAGGTAGAGTGGACACGATTTGATGTGGCTGCTTATGCTACGGTGAATCTTCACCAGTGTCTTGTCATGCAGCGTTTGAAAGGTTAGGTTTGTTTGATTAATAAATAGGTAGTGCAGTTATTTATTCAACTTTGCAATAGTTTACTTGTTACCTTGCCAAAATGCCCTCTGGCAGATTTGTCGAAAAATATTTTTTCCATTCAGAAGTTATAGGAGTGTAAGTTCTCTACGTCTCGTGTATCGCCTATACCAAATAATTTGGTACGCCTATGGAATTTCTATTGATAGCCACAGTTAGACAATGGTTTGGGAATCTTCGAGAAAAATTGGTTGTTAGGTAGGGGAAGGCCAAAGTGGTCGTTTCAATACTGGACGAGCTATACATCAACATTGAAGTTAAAATGTCAACTCATTAATTTAGTCGATAACCTTTGTTATCAACTTTTACGATGGCCACTCTTGTATAATTTTTATGTATATTTTAGAGAGCCTGAAGATGGCAAAATACTCTGCCAAAATGCCTTGCCAATTTCTTTCCTATAAATAAATGCATTTTACTGTGGACCAGACTTTATTTTTCTACTAATGAAAAAAAAAGTTTGATAATTTTTTTCAAGGGATAAACAATATTATGACTTTTTTAATGAAAAATCAAAGAGGCTTAAAATATAAATTAAAAAAATCAAGCATTTCACTTTATATTTCTGATAAAATAACCAGAGGTTGTGAGGTATCCCATGTTACATTTTTCATATTCGTAATTTTCGAATGTTTTGAAAAAAAATAGAAATAACTAAATCTTCACCTTCATTGGCAAATGCCACTGTGCCAATCAAAGGACGCTTGTGATCTCGGGGATTACACAGTTCTTTGATATATTCTGTATACTGTGCATGTGCTCAGTCATGAAAACAAAATGTGTATATATATATATATATATATATCTGAGGGCTATGTCCATTAAATTCCTTCCATTTTGTTTTTAACAGCCCTCATATTCTCTCTTTCATATATATATATATATATATATATATATATATATATATATATATATATATATATATATATCTGAGGGCTATGTCCATTAAATTCCTTCCATTTTGTATTCAACAGTCCCCTCGATATTACTCTCTTTCATATATGTATATATATATATATATATATACTAGCTGGTACCCGCGACTTCATCCGCGTAAAATTGGTATCTTTTCCTGTTTTTTTTTGTGTTGTTTCATCTAGCTTATGCCTGTAGCTTCCCGTTTCCCAGTATGCCGTTATCTCGTTTGGGTGCCATAATTGATTTTACAGCGAAAGTAACGTTCTGTGACGACTATTACAAATTCACTAACCCCTTTCCAACCCTTTAGGGACAGAATTTTCAAGTTAGGTTGAACACGATTTCTTCATTTGTAATAGAGAGCCAAAACACGAATGTTCATGATCGTAACTCGAAAACTAACTGAAGCCCCATACAAATTTTCACTCCCTTTAGGGTATGAATTTCTAAATTCACTGTAACAGGTATTCCTTTATTTGTTACAATGACCCCTCAAAAATTTTCCCAATTAAAAGCATTTTAAAACACAAAAACCAATTTTCATGAGCCTAACCTAAAACCTAACGGAACCTCTATACAAACTTTCACCCCTTTAGAGGTTTAATTTCTAAAAACACAGAAACACGTATCTCTTCATTTGTAACAAAGACCTCAAATACCAATTTACATGAGCCTAACCTAAAAACTAACGGAACCCTCATATTAACTGCCAATCCCCATTTAACCCCCCATTTCACAACGTCAGGGATTGAATTTTCAAAAACACAGAAAAACGTATTTCTTCATTTGTAACAAAGACCTCAAATGCCCATTTTTATTACCTCAACTTAAAAACTAACGGTAGTCCTATACAAAATTTCGACCCCCATTTTAACCGCTTTAGGGTTTAATTTTCAAAAACACGTGTTTAATTGAGAGAACTCCAAAGCACTATCCTACTAGCATTTAGAAAATTGCATATGTATTGTCTGCACTTCAGATTGAAATATACTTTTATTTAAACTAAACCTACCTTCTCCGTAAACTTCATTCACAAGTGTGTGGCACTTCCTTCCATAATATCTAAAGTTTCTATACTTGAACGAGGATTATCAGTTCTTTCCTGTGCTGGTCTTTTTGGAGTTATACGCTTGATCCCTCTTCTCGTTTGGCAAATTTAAACTCGGAACCGCTATTCTTTTCAGCCTAGGCTTTTGAGTTGCACAATCTGAAATCATCATTATCTTTATTTGATTCCTATATGAAGAGGTAGAAAAACAAAATAAGATTCCTCCAGATGACTGCCATCAATTATATTCCTAGTATACAATGAAAAACTAGTTTTAGACCAGTGTATAAAAAAGACACACTATTTCAGACATTGACAGAAATTACAAGTGGTGAAAAAATTATATTTTACAAAACTACGTTATCCTAATCATATTATTTATATGTCTGTTGATGAAAATGAAATATTTCACAAAGAATACATTGAAATGAATATATAGGCATACTGGCAATTAGATTTCGTTGTACTAACCTGGTAAGATGAAATCATCCCTTGCGAAATGAAGTAAACATACCACTGCCGCTCTCGAGCCTGGTTTTTTTTAGTTTAAATTATTTATCCAAGCCTTATATTGTAAATTTTTGCCCGGAGTCCAAGTTTAGTGACTCCATATATTGCTACTCCTTCTTTTCAGGAAACTTGTGGAAAGAGAGGTTACAAATTCACGCTACTCCTGCTATTACAACCAAACGCACAACAGTATATATGGCTCGGCGAACGAACTTTCGACATTGTCTTCGGTATAAAAAAATTCCAATTTGTTGTTAGCTAGTATTTACACAGCAAATCGTGAAAATAACACAACAGTCATATGGCGGCAATATAAACGAGCCTGCACGTGACAGTTCAGTTCATCTCCGACAGGGGTCGTATCAGGATGATTAATTCTCCAATTCCCAAAAGGATTCCATCTCGATAGGAGTGGAGGACTAGGCGTATATATCAAACAAGAAAGCCATGTGAAGTGTAATATAAGAAAATAAAAAACTTCGAAGTCTTCTTCACAACGAATTCAATATAAATTGAAGCAATTGGTAGACCACAAGCGAATATACATATATATATATATATAAATATATATATATATATATAATATATATATATATATATATATATATATATATATATATATATATATATATATAGAAGAAGGGTAGTCTCGTGACTGGACTAGTTGAAAATAACTATGAATTTGAAATAAACTTTGTAGAAAGGATATTCCTTGAGGTTGCAGTCAAAATAATGGCCTATGAGAAAAAGAAAAACTCTTTCTTATTTAGTCAAGCTTTCGAAAATGTTTATTTTCATTATCAAGACAAGCTGTGGAGAAAAAAGAAAACACAATTGTGAAATACGATTTTAAACAAATCTATAGAACTTACTAAGGTGAGGTTAAGTGAAGACAGCGAACTAATCACCATTTCGTGATTGAAGAAGTTTTCAAAATCATATCACTATGACCCACTACTAGTAATATATATAAAAATTAAACAATAGCACTCGCACATATTGTTTTACATACTTAATTTAAACACTTTAAAATTTGAACAGGCACAGTAATTACCACATGGTTGAAACATGACTGAAAAAGGAAAATGGTGGCTGACAAGTAATACATGACATGAAGTGTCAAGTGTCAAATGTCATCTGTCCAAAAATAAACAGTCAAGGAGAACCATGTGTTTTGTCCACAAAACAAAGGAATAGTACCAATCTATATGAAAAATGTTAAATGAGAGAAAAATAAAAAAACTAACAATTTTTAAATTCAATTGGAATAAGTTTCAACAAGTAATTATAAATGACACTAAGGTTGGAAATATCAGATCGTTTATTCATGCTGTTTGGTTCATTTTTTATGAAAACCATTTCTAGGAAATTCCTTTTTTGGAAGTTATTCTCTACTGCTAAAATGGAAGGGTTGTTAGAATTACTAAAATAATTAGAATTTATATTATGTTTTAGCAGTAGAGAATAACTTCCTAGAAATGGTTTTCATAAAAAATGAACCAAACAGCATGAATAAACGATCTGATATTTCCAACCTTAGTGTCATTTATAATTACTTGTTGAAACTTGATTCCAATTGAATTTAAAAATTGCTTAGTATTTTTTGATTTTTTCTCTCATTTAACAATTTTTGTCATATAGATTGGTACTATTCCTTTGTTTTTGGACAAACACATTGACTGTTTATTTTTGGACAGATGACATTTGACACTGACACTTCATGTCATGTATTACTTGTCAGCCACCATTTTCCTTTTCAGTCATGTTTCAACCATGTGTAATTACTGTGCCTGTTCAAATTTTAAAGTGTTTAAATTAAGTATCTAAAACAATATGTGCGAGTGCTATTGTTCAATTTTATATATATTACTAGTAGTGGGTCATAGTGATATGATTTTGAAAAGTTCTTCAATCACGAAATGGTGATTAGTTCGCTGTCTTCACTAACCTACCTAGTAAGTTCTATAGATTTGTTTAAAATCGTATTTCACAATTGTGTTTTCTTTTTTCTCCACAGCTTGTCTTGATAATGAAAATAAACATTTTCGAAAGCTTGACTAAATAAGAAAGAGTTTTTCTTTTTCTCATAGGCCATTATTTTGACTGCAACCTCAAGGAATATCCTTTCTACAAAGTTTATTTCAAATTCATAGTTATTTTTATATATATATATATATATATATATATGATATTTGTGAAACAAAACGCTCTTTCATATTTTATATATATATATATATATATATATATATATATATTGTTATGATTGGTTGGTTATTGATTTTGAATTTATATATATTTTTGTGAATTTATTTCACAAATTTTAATTTCAGAATCCCTATCATAACAAAAGAAAACTCCTGCTATGTTATCTTACCATTCTCTTTTTGAACCTCTTTTTTTCCCTATCCCAGCTCAGTCAGATACACCTATGAACATGAGTCAGCTCCATCTCAGCAGTCGAGTCTGTGATCTGTATTGCCGACTTGGCACTAACGATTCGATGAGAAATGCTGTTCAGTGGAAAAAAAGTGTGGTTAGATAAAACACAGATTGCAGAGAATAAACAAATGGTTGTTTTTATTCAGCTAAAAACCTTGAAACTGCCCTACTCTGCGATAAATACCTTATACTAAAAAGAAACAATAATACGAAATGGTGAAATATGAATATAAGAGATGATCTTCAATAGGGAGAATATTTGAAATTATGGTCAGTTCTTAAGCATGGAATTTTGATGAATGTTCAACCAAAACAATGTTAACAGTGGATCAGACACTGAGAGTTATTGGATAAATATACGAAAAGTTGCACTTTGGTGATTCGGTGATTAGAATACCTTGTTGCTCCTTTTCCTGTGATGTTTCTAGCCCCGTGGACGTACTTTTGGAATTGCAATGACAGCTTACGTGCGTTTTTCCACGGATTTCTCTTCTATACCAGGAGTGGAAATTTTTGATAACTTATTTCTCCCAGTTGTGCCTTTTGGGAATTTCTCTTGTTCGGGAATCTTTTAACCTGTTTTTTTTTAATTGTCTATCAATATCTCTTTCAAATTTTCGTACGTGGCTTCCTTTCTGTAACTTTTTTCAATCTCCTCCAAACTTGTAATCCTCTCTCATGGCAACCACACATATTTTTTTTCTCACAGATTTTTTAATTTTGTGTCACTTTCTACCTAGTTATTTGTTATTCTAATTACCACTAATGATTTTATGGATGGAAGCTTATTCTGAATCTTACATACTATTTACAAATTGGTATAAAATTATATTTTTACAATTTCTGCTATCACATCTTTCATATATCAACATCTTTCATATATCATCACTTTTCCCACACAAACTCTTTCGATATCCCATTGGTGGGTTTCCTGTTGATGTGAATTGCCATACAGGATGTTCAAAACTTATATATCATTTGATCTTACTCTAAATTCAATGTTTTCTATAAATTTGAATTTTGATATGATTTAATTGTCGATTTTCATTAGATATTTCATTGGTCACATACTTTTGATAATAGAACTACTTCAGGACTGCCCTCTTGATACATATGCACCGACTAGAGCATAATATAAGATTCTATAATAGTAAAAAGGTGAAGAAAGTTGCTGAATAATATAGCATTAACGACGATAACTTAAATACCTAATCATAATGATGATAATTATAAGTTTAATTATTCTACATTTCCTAACATAACAAATTCCCTAAATTCATATTCAATATTATAATACTTGCTAGTAAAATTTTAATATTAATTTATTATTTACAACTACTGATGTTACATTTTTTTGTTTCAGTAAAACCTAACTTCGGACTTCTCTTCAAATCGAGAGAGAAATGTTTTCAAGATATCATCACATATGACATTCTATGATTTATGATTATCTTTTTACTGACATATTTTTTTCAATATTCATTTGATTTGATAATTACTGGTGCTCCTTTCAATTATACTCTGTTTTATTGTTTTTTCTATCTCTTCCTCTAGTTTTCTTCGTATTCATATTAAATTGGATATATCATTAATTTGATTCTCCCACTTTATTAACTTTTATTTTGTGCATATACTCTTTTGCTATCCTTTATTCATACATCATTACTTATTATATTCATTTATAATTCATTAATATATCTTTATCTTCATCATTAATATACCTTTTTATTTTCTTATAATATACTTCTTCAGTATTATTATTTTTTTTTTTTTTTTTAAAATTTTTCCTAATTTCTTTTCATTTTTCTTCGAAATTCATATTATTTACTATCCATTTCTATATTCTTTCTTCATAATATATTTTGGTTTTTACTTTTTCTATCTGATCTGTACCAATAATTGTATCAAATTCTATGTTTTTCAGTATCATTGATTGTTGTTCAATATTATTATTTTCTTTCTCAAAATTACAATTCATCTGTTGATTTGTTTCCTCCAGTATTTTCTCTCATTGATGTATTTTCTATTTAATTTTATTTTATTCAAATGTTTCTGAAACAGTATCTATCTACAGTGACCGGCAGAAAGTACGCATCATATGGGAAATTCTTTTATTCATAAATTTTGACGAATATCGATATGTGCAATCGCTTCTGCATCAAAAGCAACCCCAAAAGACTTCGCACAGTGCCGTTCGTCTTTTCGTGTTTGAAGGGAAATTTAAAAAAATTAAAAATTATGTTTCAAAACACACTTAGTTGGGAAAATATCGCAAAATGTTATTCGAAAAAATTGTTCAAAACGTTATTTTATAGCTATGTACAAGTTTTGAAAAAAATCTGAGATAAAAAAATAAAAATCAATTTTTTGCCATAATAAAAATTTTTATTTGGAAAAATACATTTTAGAATAAGAAACTCATTAGTAAGGCAAACAGTAATATTTTAAATGATATTTTGTAAATATTCGCAAGCTACTTCTATTTTATTCGGAAAAAAATTGAAATCTATGGATTTGCCATGTATTCAGCTGCTTCATAAGAGGTCACTGAAATATCTCCAGGACATTATAATCCCGATACTGTTCATTATTAATGGAGGTCCTTGTATCTACATAATTTCAAATTGAATTTTTTATTCAAACAAAAAATAAATTGATTACAAACTTTCGAGTATGCATTAAATTGTTTGGTTTATAATTATTTCAGCTTCTTATTTTATTATAAAATGTAATAATGTAAAAAATTGAATCAATTTTTTGTTCTAATAAAAAATTCATATCAAAATTCTGTAGATACATGGTTCTTTGTCAATAATACAGTATCGGGATTATACTGTCCCGGAGATATTTCTGTGACCTCTTATGAAGCAGCTGAACACATGGCAAATCCACAGATTTAAAATTTTCTTCGAATGAAATAGAAGTAGCTGGTGAATCTTCACAAAATATTATTCAAAATATTACTCTTGGGCTTTACTAATGAGTGTCTTTGTCAGAAATGTATTTTTCCAAATTTTTTTATGGCAAAAATTTATTTTTATTTTTCCATCCCAGATTTTTTACCAAACTTGTACATAGCTATAAGATGTCGTTCTAAACAACTTTTCCAAATAACATTTTGCAATATTTTCGCAAATAAGTGTGTTTTGAGACATAATTTTTAAATTTTATTAATTTCCCGCCAAATAAGAAAAGATGAACGGCACTGTACAACATCTTCTGGAGTTTCTTTTGATGCAGAAGCGATTGCATGTATCGACATTCGTCAAAATATTATATTAAAAAAAATTCCCATATGATGCGTACTTTCTGCCGGTCACTGTATAATTTTTTTTTTTCCATTCCCTAACTTACCTATCGATTTTGTCAAATCTACAATTCATTATTCCCTAAATGTATTTTTCTTATTTATCTCTCCTTCTATGGAATCTTGCTTGTTTTATTACTACAAGCATATATTTTATTTCACCCATTTCCAATTGAAATTTTATGTTAATATTTTCAACTATTTCTTTTTTTATAATTTCAAATTTTTCTTGTTTTTGATAGTCATATTCATTTACTTTCTTTCCCAATTTTATTTTCAAAACCTCACGTCCCATTATTTTTATTTCATCATTTGTATTTCTTTTTTTTTTTTTTTCCCTTTTTAACAAAATTAATTTTTGCTATGTTTCTGTAATATATTTTCATTAAAGTTATTTTATTATTCATTTTCCCCTTTTTCATCTCAACATTTTTATTAATCACGTTCATATTATTCATAAGTTCGTTATTATTGTCATCAGGATTCATTTATTTTTTAATTTGATTTTCATCATGATTGAAGCTACCTTTTTCTTTTATATTGAAAATTTCATTCTCCACTGTAATAAATTTTTTTCCTTTTGTTGAGTACTAATTTTTTATCAATCATATTCATATCTTTCTTAACTTTTTCATTATTATTACTTATATTTACTGTGATATCTTTTATTCGTTTGTCATTTTGTTCTACTTGATTATTGATAGTTGATATTTCTTTCTATCCATATTTAATTGAGAATGTTTCCCTTTTCAACATGAATACCCCACAAGAGGTTATCTTGACGATGGAAGATAGTGACTAAAGTTTATCTTTCAGTCGCAGATGATTCCACATCTGATTTTATGAACATCCTGTTTATAATTTCAACAAATTAAGGCTACATACAATTCTTCATTATTTTGTAAAAATTTTGTTTCTAATGTTTGTGCATTTCTAAAAATTCTTTATTTTCTTCAGATTTTGATTGCATTTTATTTTCCATCCTTTCCATATTCTCCTTCATATCTTTAACTTTTTCTCTTAATTCATTCTGCATACTTCCCATATTTTCTTCCACACCCTTTATATTTTTCTTTACATTTTCTCTCAATCTTTCTTCCATACTTGCTGTGTTTTCTTTCAACTCTTTGATTTCATTTTTCAAACTTTCCTTCATTTCATTCTTCATATTTCCCATTTTTTCTTCCATCCTTTCCTCCATTTTTCCCATACTTTCTCTCATTCCATCATTCATTCTTTCTATTTGCTCTTTCATAAGTGATTATTATTGATAGAAAAAATATTAAAATCATGGTCAGTCCTTTAGCATGGATGAAAGCTTTCTCTATTGTCAGAAAAATGTATCTACTCAACACAATGAATTTTGATTGTATTGTCCATTGGAATTACTTCTCATTATTGTATAACTTCTTTATCAAGACAAGCCACCCCTATAGTGTGGCAATAGTTGACCTTCATCTTTCAGATCATTATTCACAATTTTTGAAAATTACTTCTGATCTGCAACACGAAGTCAGTAATGGTAAGAAAAATAGTTTTTCTTATCGTCGTGACCTATGCATTGAAAATATTGTAAGATTTCGTAATTACTTATCACAAGAAGACTGGGCAGACGTATATGCTCAGAGTTGCCCCAACTTAGCATATGATGCTTTTAGTGAAACTCTTACATATTATTTTGAAATATCATTCCCAAAAAGAAAAATTACCTTAGGGCGACCAAAAAAAATGACTTCACACAAAATAATGATGACTCGTGAAATAGGGGGAGTTAAAAAATAAGGTCTCGTTGTTCAATACATTAGCTAGGAATGATAATAGATATAAGGAAGAATGTAAGAAATTCAATAAAGAATACAGAGAGAAATTGCAATCGCTGAATAGACAACATCATGATGATTTGATATTAAACTCATCCAATAAATCTAAAACAACCTGGGCCATAATTAAGGAGTTACAAAAAAATAAAACTATGAAACATAGTGAAATAGTTATAGCAGTCGATGATGTTCAATATTCAGATGAAATGTTACCTGAAAAATTTAATCTACATTTTACAAGGACTATATCTGAAAATTTCTCTGTTGACACGAATTTTCTCGAGAGTAACGTCACCTTAAATAACTCAAGCTTTTTCATGTTTCCAATTACTGAATGTGAACTCGCACAAATGATTAACAGATTGAACAACTCTAACTCCTCCGGGATCGATGAAATCTCCAACAAAATATTGAAAAATTGCTCTGGTGAATTATGTGGTGTACTGACTTTTTTAATTAATCTCTCAACCTCAAAAGGCATTTTTCCGACCAATCTTAAACTTGCTAGTGTATCTCCTATTATTAAAAAAGGTGACCCAAACAATATGGATAACTATAGAGCAATTAGTATTCTTTCAAGTATCTCTAAACTCTATGAAATTAACATAAAAGAACAATTGGAAGCCTATTTCACAGCAAATAACTTGTTATCGCCGTCACAACATGGTTTCACAAAAAGAAAAAGCACTGATACGGCACTGTTTGAATTTCAAAATCGAATAGTAAGTGCTCTAGACAAAAAGAAATGCGTTTTAGGATTGTTTATTGACTTTTCACGGGCCTTCGATTGTGTAAACCATGATCTTCTGCTCGACAAACTCTCAAGATATGGTGTAAGAGGAATACCCCTATCCTTACTAAACTCATACTTATATAAGAGAAGACAAGTAGTCAAAGTTGGAAAAATTCTAAGTACTGAAAGAAATATTGAGGATGGAGTACCACAGGGATCCATTCTAGGACCCTTCTTGTATTTAGCTTTTGCCAATGACTTGGTAGGGTACCTAAACAAGAACTCGGCCATTCATTGTACATGTTATGCTGATGATACTAATATATTAATTATTGAAAATGATATGGACTCCGCAAAAAACACAGCTCTTGAGACCTACAAAAAAGTTATAATGTGGTCGAAGAAAAACAATTTAATGTTGAATGAAGCTAAAACTAACGTGTTAATTTCAAGATGAATACTGGACAACAATATGAGTTGAATCTGTTTGTTGATACTTCCTTGGAATTGAACCTAACTAAGTCAACAAAAATGTTGGGTGTTGTTTTTGATGACAAACTTCAATGGAGGACACATATTGACAACTTATGTAATAAACTTAGAAAAGCCTGTTATTCTCTTAGGTTTCTCTCCAACCATTGTAGTCAAAGTATTTTATTGACTGTCTATTATGCAAACTTCAATTCGCATCTTAGATATGGTATCCTGAACTGGGGCACATCCTCTACCGTGTCTCGTGTGTTTTGTATACAAAAGTATGCTATTAGGATCATTGCTAAGTTGGGCTATAGAGATACTTGTAGACAAACTTTTCAGAATTTGAAAATTTTAACGCTAGCAGGAGTATACATAATGGAAGCTTGCACATATATCTACCGAAATAGAAATACACTAGCTGCTAACAGAGCCTATCATAATCATTCTACCCGGAATGCCCACTTATTATTACCTAGTCAACATCGCACTGCTCTTTACCAAAGAAGTTTTGAGTTTCAGGGCTGCAAACTTTTAATAAACTCCCCGATAACATGAAAAATTCTGAAAATGTACATTCTTTAAATCAAGACTGAAGCAACTTCTCCTGTCAAAGAACTGCTACAGTATAGATGAGTTTTATCTGTAATCCAATACTATATGTGTATATAGGAAGGAATTATTTATTATTATATTTATGTGGTATACATCTGTTTATGTTTTTATATACATATTTTTTTAACCATTTTCGATTTTACAACTATGTGACATTATCTATCTTAGTATAGTTTTATTTTTTTAATATTGTACATTGACGTTTTCCTCTTTTTCATTTGTACTCCTGCTCCTGTGGTTGTACAGATCAATCTGAGTAAATACAGAGATTATTATTATTATTATTATTATTATTATTCCACCCTAGAAACCAAATATCACAGGACTCATAACAGCAGTTAACGTTGTTGTCGTGAAATCCACTTCCACTCAGATTGCGTTTATATTCATACCACTTTCAGTTAATATTATGACCTGTATCATATTGAATTTTTGGAATGATTTACCACACCGGAAGCGAGATATAAGGCTTCAAAGATGCAACGTAATCCATATATAGTGAGCTACTGTGGAGACCACATTGTAAGGCATAATTAAAAACCCTCCATTCAGATCTTTTTGAAAAACTAAAATATTATGAAAAGGTAAGTTACAAATTTTATAGAAACAATTCAACACGCGTAACCATACAGTTATCTAGTTATTGCCATAATACATTTCTGAATTAGTGCAAGAGAGGAAAGGCTGAGAATCGTGATTCAAATAAGTGAGAGTGCAAGGGTCTTGCTGTTTCGAATTGAACTGTGTTTTGGAATGCACATATTTATGAATAATAATTGTGAATAATTGCGTTAATATATACTGATGCATTTTAAACAAATTACAATAGGAATAGATATAAAATAAAATGTAGTTTTAGCTGGTAATTGCAAACAACAGTCCATGAACTTATTTTCTTTTCATACATTTGTACAACACATGTTCGTATAACATAATTCGAATATTTTCAAGCATAAACAAAAATGATTCAGATTTCTAACAATATAAACAACAATGAATGTAATATTATTTATTTTTAACTATTATACTAAATAATCACTGGATTGACTAAACATTTATTTTCAAATTATTAATGATTTTAGATCATGCTTTCCTATTTTTAGTAACTCTAGGTTTTCCGTTCTCCAATTCCTCAGTTCGGTGATTGATGACAGCGTCTTCTACTTCATCGTGATACATTTGTTTCAGAAAATCGAATGTTATATTTTGTTGCGCAATTTTTTCAATAAATCCCGTGATATAACATTTTTTAAGGCACTTAAATTAGGTTAATTAAAAGATATTATTTTGTTCTCAAGTCGCTCTGAAATGAATTCTTCATATGATTTCATGTATATTGATAATTCTGACTCTTTACTAATGAATCGAACTAATTTCTGCAAAATTTGTACATCATATCGTGGAAATTATCTGATGTTTCGTTTGGTATTGAATCTTTGGCTAATTTTGATAGCTGGAACATTCCTGGCCTTTTTCGATATGGGAACGTTTTTCTAGAAATAATTAGGCTATCCACAAATCGTGCTATCATGGTAAAATCTTCCATTAAATTCTTATTTCTCTTAGTAATCTAGACACATCGAATCTCGCATTATGCGCAACAAGTAAATTTGGAGTTTAAGATGAATTTAAAAATTATTTAAATGCTGCCAAACAATCTACAAAATTCAGAGAATCGACTTGTACATCATTCGAATATAATTTACCAGAAATTGTACTTAATCCCGTAATTTTCGTCGCTACAGGATTGATCTGCTTCGTAGGGCTAACATATATATTAAATTCTCTATTTTCACATTTGGCGGCGATTTGTAAAATGGCATCAGTCATGCACAATCCAGATGTTTCCTAATCAAAATGAACTATGGAATACCTACTTTATTGATATTTATTCGATGTTTTTTAATGATAGTGATGCTGCTGTTGATTCGTTAATTCCAACGTTTGGTTGATATGTTACACCTTCTGACTTTTCCTTCGATTTCCTTAATATTTCCCTTTTTTGGTCAATTCAACTCTATGCAATTTTTTTTCTTTTGATGTTAACATCGGTCTTCTTTTTTTCTAATAAGAATCGTATCTTTGAGCATATGTAGCTGTATGACTACCTGGTTCCAAATTATTTTTTTTATATTCAATAACGATACCTTGCCAATGTTTTCAGAGCAAATTGCACTGTATCTTAAACAACTAAATGCGAGCGATCGTTGGATTGCGACGTTGCCAATAGCCCAGTCATGACTTATTTGCTGTATCACGCATGCTAGTTGCGTTTCTGAGTGTACAGTTCCCTTAAAAAAGATCCCTCCAATTCAGCGTTTGAACATGTATCGTGTCGCGCTACAATCGAGCCTAATTTTTGACACTGTAGCACAACAACTACCTTAACGCATTTCAAACCCAAATTTTCCGCAATACCCAAAACTCTCCCCAGTCGTGCGACGATTTTACGCAACTTAGCCATATCGGCTTTGGCTTGTTTTGGTAGGTCGCGTGAACAAGACTCCCACCCGAGACCACGATTACTTTTCCCCATGAAACTCATCCCCATCGGCCTTATGCAACATATAAATCTACTTTTCTATAGACCAACTTATAAAAGGTAAGGAAAATACAAGATAAATGAGGAAATGAGCTTTCGCTACAATAAAATCTATTCATTATTTCAATGTCCAGATCTTCATCATATTCATTAGGTTCTGTGTAGTGTCCGACCGAAAATGGATTTTCAGCCGGAAACGAAAAAGAAACTTTGGCTTTAGTCTTATTTTTGGCCGAAAACGAAAATGATTCAGACAATAATAAAAAATATTGATATTTCCGCTGTACACTGAAATCTGTGCATTTGAAATCTTCCTAGGGAATAATACTTACTTACACAATATCCACAAAACAAAACACGAAACTAATCACCTACAAACAAGTGTAGGAAAAGAACTAACTTTTCTTTTTACATGAATTGATCGACCTACAGATTTTACAAACCTTTGTCAATTTGAGTGAAAAAAGTTCAATGCCTACATATCTGATGCCTTTATAATCTTTATATGCATGTCGGAAATAAAAACAAAAGTCAAGAACAAATAAAAGTAATTACTTACCCATTAATTTATACACGTGAATAAAAAATACAACATAATTTCGCTTTACAACTTCAAAACAAAATTGCGTCCGTTAGGGTCAGTTGAGTGAAACCACAAGCGGACTCGATTCAACCCGAAGTTAGCCGAACGTAACCTGATATTGCTGAGCTTTACGAAGTAGGCCGAATGACGCGCGACAATTCACGAACTTCTGATTTTCGGTTTGGTTTATGGCCGAGAACATGGCCAAATCATGATTTCCACTGTACTGTGGTATAGACCTTTTCATTTAACAGCGATAGCATTTGTTTCTTTTTTTTGCGGAACCAACGACATGGAAGTAGGTATTCTAAATTTTTTAGGGTACATATTCAAAACTAAACTGGTGTGCAGGAGACGTTTAAATAAATTCAAATGAAATTTTCGTCTACGGCAAAAATCGTCTTTGAATTAAGGAGTTTCATCGTTCCGCCGTACGTCCCGCCCCTTTGTTAGATTGAGGTTAGGTTATTAAACAACAAATCCTAAATTCAAACCAAAGCATACATCTGTATGGATTGATATCGAAGTACATGTATTTTTCAGAATTGACCTTTTAATATCAGGTTATTCTCCAGATCTAGCTGTTAATTTCATGATATGATTACAACACAAAACGAAGCAAAAAAAGAAGCCTAAACGTCTTCAAAGAATCGGAGTCCAACCTATTTTTGTGGATTCATACAATTATAACTACAACAAAGAAAACTGATTGTGTTTCTAGTCGGTTATTCACAATGAAATAGGAAATAGTGCTTAGCAAGTTATCCAGGGCATCTTGGTGGTTGTACTCATCTAAAGCAGTGGTCTTGAACACCCCCAAAATCTTCCCACAGATTCGAAAAATCTGATGATTTACGAAAATGAAATAAATACCTACCAACTGCTAACATTTGAGCAATAGAATCAAAAACACTATAACCCAATACGACATAAATTTTAATATTAACTCAAATGGCATTGATGGAAACATTCAAGTTTTTCGAAAGTGAATAGGTATTTGAAGCAGACTTGAAAAAACATTTCATTGATTTCAGTAACTTTTTATCTCAGTACACTTTTATTACATGTTTAATTGCTTTTTTGGTACTGGAAGATTATTTGACAAAAACACAATAATTTCTAAAAAAGCAATAACAATCAGCATGCAATCTCATATACTGATACCAACAATAATGATTATGAATGTGCTTCTTCTTCAAGTGCTGCACTTCTGGAACGACATTGTATACCACCTTCAAATTAAAACTATATTGGCAGACTCATGGCACCATCCAGCAGTGAACCAGAGGGGATTATTTTCTAGACAGCATAATGCCTAATCTGAAAGACCGCTCGCCTTTCTGCAGATACCTTGAATCTTTTTGGCTTAAGCATTTTTATAACAAAATCCGAATACACTGAATAAAACCTTTTCAATGTGAAGAACACGTCAGAATTTCATACCCATAACTGGGGGTTTCTTCTTCCACTGCCGTTAGAGAGAATCAGCTAGGGGTTTCGAAGTGGAGGCAGGAGCTCGCAGAAAATAAATATTTCGAAAGTGCCCAGTTGTGTGCCTCCTACAACCGAAGTTTTTTCACAATGACCTCTTGTTTTTTTTTAAGGGATGAGAGAGGTCTCGCCACTACCCCTGTGGTCAGCGGTCACAGTCCTCTCACAAACAGAAATATGTTTGCAGAGGATGAGTGTTGGACGAGTGAAGTGAATGAGGATCATTACGATCTCTCAAACGAGCAGGGGTGCCTTGATAATGAACTCCCTAGAGGCTTAACAGAAAGGACATTCAAGGAAATTTTCAGGATGAGTGTTTCTTACAGTGTTCAAATGTTCGTTTCTGGCTATATGACCTCTATCCCAATATCCAGCATTTCATTTAGAATTTTGGCTAACCTTGCCCTACGTACGGCTATTTCTGAAAGCTAATTTTTTATTTTAAGCTCTAAAAAATTGGCTAGGAGAAAGTGTCGGAAAAGTGGAGGACGGCTTAGCCCTTCTAAATATATATCCCAACTTTCTGAAAGGAATATACTTCTTTTTAGTTTGTGATTGAGGTTTCTGTTAACTCTCCATTTTATAAAAAAATATTTCCATATGCATAACTTGTTTCATTGTTAAAGTTGTCATTGGAACTGTACTTGAGCCAAGTTGACCCCCCTCCCCCCAACATCTTGGGCTGCGACCGCTCCTGCCTGACAGTGAAAACCACTGATTTTGATTTTCTGGTAATACCTTAATTTGAAGTATATACTTTTTTCAATTTTTTTCGGCATTTTTTTTCAATAATCTTTTCGGTTTTAAGCATTATTTCAAGTTATTAGTCACTAGAAGTTTAGATTAGTTTTCAATGAGAATATGTCGAAAGACAAAAGTTGGGAAAATTTTCTTATGACTTGAATCTCACATGTTTTGGGGCATGAGTAGCTCTTCAGGTTGACTGTCATTCGATATTTGAAGCAACATCGATCGTGATTGGTACTTTGAAGAGTACACTTGCATCAAAAGCTCGAACATTGTGGTGAATATATTGTGAATGCCAAGTCGTCTTTTGGAGGGGATGTTAATCCATTGGACTAGAATCAATGGATATTGGGCTCGTTAAAGAATCCTACTCTGGTTGGAATCCCAGACCGTTCAGAAAAAAATCCGTTTTTAGGATGTGGTCACCGGAGTGAGTGATAAGCTTCCTTTGCAGAAATTGGCTGACAAATATAGCAGAAAAGAAGAAAATCTGTAAAATTGTAATTTAACTTCCGAGAACTCACAACTCCTGCATATTTATGCAGGAGTAGTGTATTTACACAATTTTAATAGGAACGTCGAGTTAATTAAATGAAAACATAACTAGCTCATAGTAGATTTATTGGATATGTTGGATCTCACCACAGATCTTTCAGATGACAATAACTCACCCTTTGCTTAGTTCATTAGAAGAGAAAATAAAATAGATTAAGATAATTTCCAAATGAATCTAGAAATACTGTTTTTGTTTCATATTGCATTTTTTATAAGAATACTATTTAAATTTTGTTTGAAATTATGTATTATCAGTTTATTACAATAAATAAATGATTGTTAATATGTTGTTTCATTGATTCTGCCAAATACTTCTTTTAATACTCTCAATCATAAAAAAAAGGAAAGAACTATACAAAATAATTAGAACATTCAATTTGTATCAATATTTTGATTTTTCTAATGAATATATTTTATGTAATTTGAACAAGTCTTTTCATTACATATTTTTATTTATTTATAAGAAACGGGTAACCCCTTTTTACAATTACAATTAAAGTATTATTCATCATACCTTAAACTAACATACTTATTACTATAACTTAAAACTATGATTTCACTAGACAGAGAATATATATATATAATATATATCCTTTTATATCAATTATCACAGGTTTTTGGAAGGTAAATAATTCAGATGGAATATCATAAATATTATCACATTTTTTATCACAGTGCGTTACAGTATTTCAGTTTACTTTTTAAAGATGACAGTGAAAGAGAAAATACCAAGATCTACTTTGTTGCCGTTAGTAAACATATGTGATAGTGGCGAGTGCATGCCATAATTACATCTGTGATTACTTGGTTTGTATAAATAAGTATTTCTGAGAGGTACATGGCGATCAATAAGACCAAGGCGGGATAGTAAAGCTCAGCATTTGAAAGTTTGTGTAACAAACAGATATCCTGTCTAAAATACCATCAAATTCAGCTCTTGATATTATGAAACTATTATTCGATTCAATTCTAATCTTGTGAGATGTAATATGAATGTGTTATGATAATTATTTTTGGAAATTATTGGAAACATGGTGTGCATGCAGAGCTGATCACCCTGAAAAGTTCTTTCGATAAAAAAATCCCATATGTTGCATAGCTACTGAGTGGCAAATATAAATAAATATGTATTTGACACATTGAAATTAAAGAATGTCAGCTATTGCCAATGGTTCAAATATCAAACAGGATTCGAACCATTGCAAATAATACAAAATAAAATGAAAAAATACATATTCAGATACCAGTACCTTGAAGAACTTGTATAAACTAAATAAAATTTTATTAAAAAAAATAAATTTAATTAGTTTAAGTTGTTTTTACATAATTTTGGAAGTTCTATTTATTTGTAAGCCTAAGTAAAATATGGATAGATAAAAATGTCAAAATACTATAACACAATCAATTTCATACACTGTCATAATGATTATAACCCATAATTGGTAAAAAGACAACAAAAAGTCTAGATTTACAAAATTTTCATGGATAAAAAGTGATCAACACATCTATAAATTTAAAACATACAGAATATGAAATTGTAGCTAACTAAAAGTAGCCAATGGTAGAACAGCAAACTTCTTGATGAGAAAACCCAATCAGGGAATAGATGGTCATATGGAAAATTGGAAATTGTGAGAGAATAACAACGGGGTGATGTCATAAGCAATTATCATTGAAATTTGTACATATTAATAAGAATGGGAAAATAGTTGTATATATAAATTATATAAGATGAACCCATACAGTGAAATGTGACAATTTGGTGCGCGAATTCAAACATTCAAATGAAAAAGAAGAGGGAAAATTGGTATCCGAGGGAGCAACAAACAAAGCCACAAGGAGATCAAAAAAAATAAATTCACAAGGGAATGCCACGCAACATTTTGGAAGGAAGAAAAATGAAATAATCCCAACAGTAGGAGAAAAAAACCAATATTACCTTAATTATACAACATATCCAAGTGTCCAAGCTGATTTATGCATCTGTATGGTTCCTGATTCATGGTATTGGAGTTCCTGATAGAGCTTGGAGTGAGAAGGGATCCAGTTTCAGGGCATATCTTGAACACTGATATTTCCAGCAGGTATAAAAACTTTGATAGTGCACATCCGGTCCATGAACAATATCACAAATAACGTATCTCACATCTGAAGAACTTCATTTCACTTTATTTTGAACAATAAAAGAAAACTTCCCTCTCAAGGAAAAAGTGAGGTTGTGTCTATCCATCCATGATTTGATTTTTATGATTATACGTGAATATTTATAGATTTACATTAGAATAAGTTATTTCTCGTAGGCCAGGTAAAATTAAGTCTTCCTGAATAAAGGAAATAATTGCTTTTTGATACTTTGTTGTTTGTTTTCTTACAATGATAAACAATCATACCGATGACCATTGAATAAATTGAAATTAGACAGCTGTGGTTATTGGCTCTATTGCCTGAACCGGCTATCTGAGATGAGAAGCGTACCAACTGTTGCTTAGCCGTGGTGAGAAAAGTGGTAACAATTGGCAGCAGCGTGACGAGAGAACAGTGACGTTCGCTAGCAATTATTATTACAGCATACAATACATATACAGGGCGAAAATATATATCTATATAATATCAATTTGGCTCACAAAGAATAGCAAAAACTATTAGCAATCTTATTATTATTATATAACAACTATTATTATTCAATTTATCAATACATAACAAATTGGCACACTAAACGTGGGAAGAAGTAATAACAAAATAATTTATTATATCAACAATACATTACAATTGGCGCACAAAACGAGGGGCGAAATAATAACATAATAATTTGTTATATTATCATTATATAAGGGAAACCTTAATATTTGCCGCAACGTAGGGAGGCGAAAGGCAATATATCATTTCATAATATTTATCACAGCGGAAAAGGGAAAGTAAGGGCAATATAGCATTTCAAGGCAAGTAAGGGAAATATATTATTTCTTAATATTTATCGCAACGTAAGGGCAAGTAAAGGAAAAATATTATTTCTTAATAACACTGGGTGAACATTAGCAATTGGTATTTCAACGTATAAGGTTAAATATTGGTGAATAAAAAATGGATTTGAGAGATGGTAAGAAAGTTGGTTTGGAAGAAGGTACAGAAGGTAGAGAGAGGGGTGATCAGGAAGAAGGAGAGAGTAGTAATGTGAGAGGGAGTGAAATAAAAAGTGAGAATATACAAATGGACAGTAAATTGGATAAAATGATGGCTTTCATAGCAAGTATGAAAGAAGATTCAGTCAGGATGAATGAAAAAATGGATAAAAATTCAGCGAGTATGAATGAAAAAAATGGATAAAATTCAGCAAGTATGAGAAAGATATAAATGAAAATTGCAGTATGAAAAATAATGAAAAATGATATGAAAGAAAATTCAGCAAGAATGGAAGAAAAAATAGAAAGAATGAATGGAAAGTCAGAAAAAATTAATAAAAAATGGGAAGTATGAAAAATGAAATGAAGGAGCAGATAGAAAGAATGAATGATGGAATGAGAGAAAGTATGGGAAGAATGGAGAAAAGAATGGAAGAAAAAAAAAAAAAATTTAAAAAAAAAAAAAAGTTGAAAGAAAAACAGCGAGTATGGAAAAAAAAAAAAAAATATAAAAAATAAAAGAAAATTGGAAAGGAGGAAAATGAAATACAACAAAAAATGTACAAAATAAAGAAGAATTTTCAGAAATGCACAAACAGTTAGAAACTAAAATAGGACAAAACAATGAGGAATTTTATGTGTCCAATGTGTACAAGAAGTATCCAATATAAATAATCATGTAGAAAGAAAAAGAAAGAGTAAACAATAAATACTCTTGAGAAAAAAGTGGGAAAACAACATAAAGATACTAATTTAAAAATAATAAATGTAGAGAGTGAAATAACCAAAAATGTAGAATAGATAAAATTATTAGAATTAAGAAGAATAGAAACAAGTTATGAGCAAAATAATAATAAAAATCAAGAGATAGATATGCAAAAAACAAAAGATAGTAATAATTTATTAGAAAAAAATAAAAAATGAATTTTGATACAAAAATTATGAGTTTAAGGTAATATGAATGTGAAAAATAAAAAAGTTTTGTTGCAAAAGGGTAAAATGAATAATAAAGTAAAAATAATGAAAATATATGACATAATAATAGCAAAGATGAATTTTGTGTTGCAAAAAGGTGACAAAAATGATAAAATAATAATAATGAAAATGAATGACATGAACGTGGCTAACAAAAATTTTGAGTTGAAAACAGGAAACATAAATAAAAAAATAATAGTAATGCAAGGGAAAATTTTTAAAAAAAAAAAAAAAAAATGAAATAATTATAATAATGGATAGTAAAATGTTAAATAGAGAAATTGGAAAGAATTTAAATAAATTTAACTTTAAAAAACAAGGAAAAGTTGAATTTATGAAATTGAAAATAGTTGAAAATATTAACATAAAATTTCAATTGAAAATTTTTGAAATAAAAAATAGGCTTGCAGTTACAAAACAAGCAAGATTCCATAGAAGGAGAGACAAATAATATAAATGAAAATTTAGGGAATAATAAATTGTAGGTTAACGAATTTGATAGGCAAGTTAAGGATTAAAAAATGGAAAAAATTAAAAAAAATAGTTTGATAGATAGGTAGGATTTCAGAAACATTTGAATAAAATAAAATAAAATGGAAAACAATCGTAACAAAAAAAAATATATCTATGAGAGAAAATATTAGAGAAAACAAAACAACGCATGAATGAAAAAGTATAGAAAGAAATGAAAAATATTGAATAACAATAAAATACTAAAAACAGAAAAGTTGATAAGATATTGGTACAGGTTAGTTAGATAAGTAAAGTGAAAAACAATATTGAAAATGTTTACAAATATAAAACAATATAGATTATAAAGAAGGAAAAATAAAAATATAGAAATGGATAATAAATGATGTGAATTTGAAGAAAAATGAAAAGAAATGAAGATTAAAATATTTTGTGTATAAAATGAATGTATGTGAGAAATGAAAGTGGAAATGAATAATAATAAAAATATGAAGAAGTATAATAATAGAAGGTATATAATAAAAAAGGATATAATAAAAAATAATATAAATGTTAATTATGTAATAAAAAAAAAAAGTACAAAATAAAAGTAAATAAAATGAGAGATTCAAATTAATAAAATATCCAATTCGATATGAATATGAAGAACAACTGAAGGAAGAGAAAGGAAAAATAATAAAACAGTATAATTGAAAGCAGTACCAGTAGTTGTAAAATCGAATGAATATCAAAAAATTTATATATCAGTATAAAGATAATCATAAAATATAAAATATCATATATGATAATATCTTGAAAAGTTTTCTCTCTTGATCCGAAAAGAAGTCCAAGTCCAGTTTTTCTGGAACAAAAGAATGTAGTACTAGTAGTTGTAAATAATAGTTATCGTTGTAGAATTTGTTTTTCGGGAAATCCAGCAAAGTAGTTTTCTGAAAGTAGAAAAATAGTATTAGTCAAAGTAAAGTTAATAAATATAAATAAATAAATTGATATTCAAAATTTTCTAACTAGTAGAAAATTATTGAATATAAATTTAGGAATGTTGTTATGTTATGTTATGCCAGTTATAAGTTTTAAAAAGAAAAAACCCATAAAAAGAATAATTAATAAATAGTTATTAGTTTCAATAGATTGTTTTTACATAATTTTGGAAGTTCTATTTATTTGTAAGCCTAAGTATAATATGGATAGATAAAAATGTCAAAATACTATAACACAATCAATTTCATACACTTTCATAATGATTATAACCCATAATTGGTAAAAAGACAACAAAAAGTCTAGATTTACAAAATTTTCATGAATAAAAAGTGATCAACACATTTATAAATTTGAAACATACAGTATATGAAATTGTAGCTAACTAAAAGTAGCCAATGGTAGAACAGCAAACTTCTTGATGAGAATAGCCAATCAGGGAATAGATGGTCATATGGAAAATTGGAAATTGTGAGAGAATAACAACGGGGTGATGTCATAAGCAATTATTATTGAAATTTGTACATAGTAATAGGAATGGGAAAATAGTTGTATATATAAATTATATAAGATGAACCCAAACAGTGAAATGTGACAATTTGGTGCGCGAATTCAAACATTCAAATGAAAAAGAAGAGGGAAAATTGGTATCCAAGGGAGCAAGAAACAAAGCCACAAGGAGATCGAAAAAAATAAATTTACAAGGGAATGCCACGCAACATTTTGGGAGAAAGAAAAATGAAATAATTCCAACAGTAGAAGAAAGAAACCAATATTACCTTAATTATACAATATATCCGTATGTCCAAAGCTGATTTATGCATCTGTATGGTTCCTGATTCATGGTATTGGAGTTCCTGATGGAGCTTGGAGTGAGAAGGGATTCAGTTTCAGGGCATATCTTGAACACTGACATTTCCAGCAGGTATAAAAACTTTAATAGTGCACATCCGGTCCATGAACAATATCACAAATAACGTATCTCACATCTGAAGAACTTTATTTCACTTTATTCCGAACAATGAAAGAAAACTTCACTCTCGAGGAAAAAGTGAGTTTGTGTCTATCCATCCATGATTTGATTTTTATGATTATCCGTGAATATTTGTAGATTCACATTAGAATAAGATATTTCTCGTAGGCCAGGTAAAATTGAGTCTTCCTGAATAAAGGAAATAATTGCTTTTTGATACTTTGTTGTTTGTTTTCTTACAATGATAAACAATCATACCCATGACCATTGAATAAATTGAAATTAGACAGCTGTGGTTAGTGGCTCTATTGCCTGAACCGGCTATCTGAGATAAGAGGCGTACCAACTGTTGCTTAGCCGTGGTGAGAAAAGTGATAACAATTGGCAGCAGCATGACGAGAAAACAGTGACGTTCGCTAGCAATTATTATTACAGCATACAATACATATACAGGGCGAAAATATCTATCTATATAATATCAATTTGGCTCACAAAGAATGGCAAAAACTATTAGCAATCTTATTATTATTATATAACAACTATTATTATTCAATTTATCAATACATAACAAATTGGCACACTAAACGTGGGAAGAAGTAATAACAAAATAATTTATTATATCAACAATACATTACAATTGGCGCACAAAACAGTTTAAAATAATATATATATATATAAATATATATATATATATATATATATATATATATATATATATAAATATATATATATATATATATATATATATATATATATATAATATTAAATATATTAAAAATAAATTAAAAAATAATTCATACATATTCAAGTCATGATTAGTTGTTATATATTATATTTTATGCCTATTATGAACATTTCTACTGTTTCTTGGGATTAATCAAACCATTATCATTGTATCGACTCAAAAACTGCAGGTTACAGAAGGACACTGCTGCTGTCTACATTTAAAATTATATTCATAAAACATACATATAATACAAAAGAACATAACATACCTGGGTTTCTGAAAAAAATACTGTTGTTCCGTGTAAGTAGTTGTGAATTCATACACAATGAAAATATTTTTCAATTATCAATTTTTGCACCAAGAGAATGTTGCAGCATTCTATATAGGTTCGTTACGTCCTATCCTATATCTTTAAAGTTACAATACAAAACTTCAGAAAATATACATCATATCACAGAAGTTCTTTCAAGTCATTCAACAAAAAATACAAACAAATCATACTTAACAATACTAAATAAAAAAATGCAAATTCGAAAAAAATAATTCAACAATGGAAATCATTTAACCCATGATGATACAAAGAGGTTTGTTAGAAATTCAAATTCCCAGAAAACACGTTGATGAAATAGTTAATCTTCTGGTCAATGTAACTTTGTAGTTGTCAATTTATTTATCTACCATACATAAATCAATTATTGTTAAACCCACAGGTTGAAGAACTGTCAATGGCCATTTGATGTATTTAATTTCATGCCAATAAAGATATTTTATCATAAATATCAGTTATAATTGAAATCAAATGAATAACTTATTGACATTAACTTCCAATGATCATTGTTTCTGTTCTCCTATGCTCATGGCGGAGGAAAAACAATACAGCAAAAATAAAGTAATGTAACTGAAAAACACTGCCAGATTTTTTGTTCACAGACACTAGACTTGTTCTGGTTTGCAGTAGGGATGGTCCTAGAACCGTCCCAAGTAGTTACATAGTCGTTTATTGAATTAAAATATTTCACGCTACGTTTGTCCTACTCTTTAGAACCGATTCGGAATCATACTGACTTCGAACCAAAACAAACCTTGTATATTTCTCCTGTTGCCTCCTGTGATATTGATACACAAATTTTGGGTCTCTGTTGTATTACTTGACTTTCTTCAGATTCACCTTCGATGGATGCTATTGCAGTTGGATCTATGTTCTGTGTTTCATGGAAAACATCTCATTGAATAACAGGATACATCATGAAATAAAGGCCAGGTTGAGTTTTTCTTAGGAAATGTCTTCACTCAAAAGGTTTCAGAACTCTTTATGCAATATGTAGTATAACTTGCTGTGGAAAAAAAAAGGAATAAGACCTGAAGAAATAATCATATAAAAAAAAAGGAAAATTGTCATATTTTTATTTTTTATTTTTAAGTAATATAATCGTAAAACTTGGCTAGTTGTATATAAAATTCAATGACACTAAGATATTCATAAGAGTTTTCCCAAGTTAATTTGAAAACAAGATCAATGATCACAAAATCTGCACTTTTTTCATTACTGCAATGAGAAGTTTGTTATTGGTATTCAGGCTTTGCTAATAATTCTAATCAACCTGAATAAAACTTCATATATATCACTTTCTGAATTTTTTACTCCCTGATAAAAAATATCCAGGGCCAAACGTTTAGTAACAATCAGTTTGTGTGTTGATTACTCCATAGTGAGCTTACTAGAGCAACTCTACTACCAGCCAACAAAAAAAATAAAACATTTGATTCCGAAAATACCAGCCCACTCTCAATGAAAGACTGTTACGAGAAATGATAGAAATCAAGATAGATAAATTCAACATCAACAAAAGAAAATATATTGACAAACTTCACTAGTCATTTTGAACACTTAACTATAACTAATGTATTTAATATCCCTCGAAATCATTGATTTATTTTTCTTATCTGAGTTTATGTTACAAATGTTTTGATCCTTTTCCACTATTATCGTTAAATACAATAACCGAAATGTTGGGTTGAATTCCCTCCTTTCACGAATACTTGAACATGATATTTGAAAAGTGTCTTATGAACTGTATTCCAAACATTTTCTATGATTGTACAAGGAAAATATACCATATAGAAAATATGAGTGAATTTTGTTCAAATTGTGTATATATGCTCTATATATAGAAGATTAATTTTTCCAATAGTCTGAAATTTCAAGTTATCAATAGACTGCATAAAAGTCAACATACAATAACTGTAGCATGCACATATACTCATATCATCAAGATAAAAACAGCACATGTGTAAATTTGACAAATATTGATTGGATCAGGGACCCCAGAAACTTCATTTTAGTGAAAGAATGTGTTTTTGACTATGTTCTGTTCGGTTTAAAATAATATTTTTCAGATATTGGCACCAGAAATATTTGTGTACCTCTAGTGACTTAACTGAAAGTTGCATGGAAACTACTCAGGATTGATTATGATCATGATCTGACATGATGGATCACAATCGATCTGGACTGACTACATCTGATCTGTCAGCTACTGAGTCGGAGGTCGTCCCCAGGTATCTTAAAAATTAGCTCTTAGAGGGAGAATCTTTCCAGCAACAATACAAATATCCCCAGAATAACGATAACTATTAACATTTTAGAATACCTTTTCCTAGCAGGCTCCACAGATTCCTCTGGCAGAATGGCACCAAATTGTGGCAAATCGAATGTACTACAAAAAATAAAATTATTACTATCTCTAAAATAAGTAACAAGTTATACAGCATGATAAACATGTGAGTAGTACCTCTCTCTGCATAGAAAATTCCCTATATTTATAAATTGAAGATTTATATATGAGGATGACATTGAGTACTGGATGACAATTGAATATATATATATATATATATATATATAAATAAAAAAAAATTTAAAAAAAATTTTGTTTGAGATAAATTTAAAACTTTTTCAGAGACACAAGCTGAAGATTGTAATTCTAGTGACAATATCGATTGATTTTTGACAAAACATCATAAGCGATAAAAGTAAAATTCCACAGGAAGCTTTTTTTCAATACACTGTCTTTATTTCAATACTCAGAACTCTCAAAATGTGTAAGACTCTATTTATTTCGGCGAAAAATCGTTCAAGTGAATAAAATCCAGTGCAAGTTATTATTTTCATTGAATATTGCTAGTTTGTCAAAACAATTTCAAAGTTTCTTCGATTTGCATCTGTCACTTAAGATACTCATGAGATGTTTTGTTGGTATCAAATTCGATATTTTGAACAGCTACAAAGCGTTATCTCGCAATATGACCTAATGCAATTTTTAGGTTAAAGTTCACTCCACTTTGCAGTAATCGTTATTAGGTTTTTACGTGTTACGTTGTTCTGACATCATGGGAATAAAATATGATCATGAGCGACAGAAACAGAATCGTAACCGACAAGATTTTCTGGCATTTATGATCATCTGTCAGTAGGATATTGTCGTAAATGTCCGAACACCCTGCAGAGTACATTATTTAATTTCATTTTTGAACTGGTCAAGGTAATGTTATTTTTCGGAACATGCCTTATTTTAGTGTGTCAAAGTTTCAATGTAAAAAACACTAAATACCGATTCATAAAAAAAGCTTCGGATGGTTTGATCGGGGAGTTAGTTTTCAGTCGTGCCATAATAAATGAGATTAATTCACTTGATAATTGTTCTTGTTCCTATTTAAATAAATGTTGTTTTTCTATTTTTCTACAAAAGCTAGCCGTGAACAACCCCAATTCACAATATTGGCGTTTACAATAAAATATAGCAATTATTGGTATTTTGTTGGAACCAAACTTGCACTTTCAATGATGATTCCAAGCCCTTATGTCCAAATGAGCATAAATAATATGTTGAATCACGTGTAGATTATCATAAGTAACAATTTAGTTGAAAAATCCAATTTTCAACAAATTTGTTTCTTACAATGTTTTGTCAAAAACCCATCGATCTGTTATATTGACAGATTCTTATTAATATAAATAAAATACTATCTACTGAACCAAATGAAAAGAAATTACCATTTTTGGAGGTGTTCTAACTGGAGGCTTCCGATGAATGATGGGCAAGGCACCAAACTTCAAATATCTTTTACCACCAGGTTTCGTAATAAAGTCTTCTTCGGTGAAATGATCTGAGCAAACAAATTTACCAATGGTATCTACACCTTCCAACCCCAGAAAAGATGACCACTGATTTCTCCTAGGTTCTTCAGGAAATCTATTACATTGATATCAGGTTAATAAATTGCATAGGTATTCAAAATGATATAAAGTGGTTTCAAAATTTCACAATAAATATTCACAATCCAATTTTCCATTAAAATTAATATTCGTCAACACGTCGTTGGTTATAGGAATCTTGCATAATTGATGGGATGAACTCGATTTGAAACATACATAGGCCAAGAAAATAGTTAATGGTTTTTACAGAATTATGCCACCCCAGAAGACCTGCGCAGGTTGAATCACCCAGAAATACCTTATATTTTGTTCTATCAAATATTTTGAATTGTATTGATGAATGAATCCTTTGCATTTTGAATAATTCCAGATATTTATCAAGACTTGAGATGGATGATTTCCAAAAAGGAAATCTGCAAAGATTTTGAGTGATTCAATAATTTGGAACATAACCTTAAAAAGGCGAGAAAGAATGAATGGCAATTGGATTTGAATGAAACTTTAGAGAGTTCAACTTGATTAATAGAATAGATCATAATTGTAGTGAAAATCTACAGCAAAACTTACCGGTGAAAGATCTCGGCTGATTCTCGATTAATTTCTCTTCACAGGATATGCACTTTTGAACCATTATTATTATATACACAACCACAAAAACAGTTTTTGAACTGAACTGGGAGGTTAATCAACAGGACGGGAAGTAATAAAAGTAGTTTAGAGTTCAAATCGACACTTACAAAATTTCTAAAGTCAATACCGACCCAAACGAACGACACTGAATGTACCAAAAATTTGATGACACGTGACATTTATTCTCAACATTTGATTCGTCGAAAAATGTTTAAATCCCCTCCAAAAAAAAAACAAGTGAACGTTGGTTCCGCATGCGCACAGCGAAAATGCTCAAATGAAAAGGTCTATATATTGATCTTGACTTTTTGAGATATAGAGGTTATTTTTGCAAAAAATGCCTAGCTTTTCTGCCATATAAACTATCCATCATCAGTGGTGGCACCAACAGTTTCTTCAATGAACCACCCATCTGATCTCAGCATGAATAATGTCAAACTTCGAGTCATTTGGATAAGTGGAAGTTGATCAAATTTAAGTCCAATACCAAAATCAAGTTCATTCATACTATGACTACAACCAACGGGAAGAGGGACAAAAAAGTATTTTTTTGTCTCTGACATTTCGATCACGTTAGCGACAGAAAATAGTTTACTTCTTGGTATTCCCGTTAGTTGTAGCCATAGTGATACACGTGGGACGATGAATCGTTCATTCATACATATAATGTTGAAATGAAAGCTCCTAAAAAATAGCTATGTTTGTTACTAGGAGAAGAATTACCTATTGTTCTTGATTCAAATGGCTGCTGGTGAATGAGGTGAAATTGATAAAAAAACAACTTTAACTTACACGCTTGTTCCGGAATATTCTCGAAGTGAACAGTGTTTTTTGTTCGTTTGACCAAACGATCTTCTCTCGATTCTGCCTCATTTCTTCGATGAAAAAGAGGAATATATTTCAAAGTTATTTGAGTTTTTTGCTCTTTCAGTTCGTAAAGTCAGCAGGATGAAATATGAACCTGCAGAACAATTGGAAATATTTGCGTCCTCGGTAACACAATATTTCTGTTGTTTTTACGGCGAACCATTAAATGGTCTGGCTTCGAGCTTTTACGATCGGCAATTGTTGGTTAGCCTTAAATTGCGATTGCGTTATTGACCATCATTCATGTTACGTTAACCGAACAACAGAACCTCGACTTGATTTATGCCATTTTGGTTTTTTGAATATATGGCATTGTTCCAACACATTTTGTAATGAATAAATTACTTTTCACGGCTCACTTGCACAAGGACATTATGTGAATGCATAGTGTGTTTCGTAACATCGGAATTTTTGCGTAAATATTCAGAATCAAACAATTCATTAGAGAGCGAAAAACACATGAGCCCACTATGTGTCTGAGAATAGGACATGAAAAATAAAAAATTTTAAATCAATTGATCGAAAGAAGAAGATATATATATATATATATATATATATATATATATATCTTCTTCTTTCGATCAATTTATTTCAAATTTTTTATTTTTTATTCCTATTTCAGACAATATATATATATATATATATATATATATATATATATATATATATATATATATATATATATATATATTTATATTTATATATATATATATATATATATATATATATATATATATATATATATATATATATATATATATATATATATTGTTACGTTGTTCATTTTATTTGTTGGTGAGTTATTTGAATTTTTATGACAAAGAAAACTCTGGCTATGATGTTTCTACCCTTCTTCTCTGTTTACCACTTTTTCTTTTTATTGACCGTTTTACCTTTTTGTAGTTGTCAGTACGCCTATGAAGACATGATTCCACCAAACTCAAGAGGATTGCAGCAGCGCCATCTACTTATTTGCTTGATGTCAATATACTGTTTATGTTTGAAATATTGACTGTAATATAGTCAAATAATGAATAATGAGTCCATAAAAAGTTTTTTATTGAAAATATTTCTCAAAACCAACCTGTCCCAATCAAAATTGTAAACTTTCAAAACTTTATCATGTGCGAATATGAATATATTCTGAAATCAATATTTATAGGTTATGCTCATGTGATTTGTGGTGAATAGAAGAGAAAAATTGCCACTCAAAATTATGTACTATAGTCAATAAACCCAAAAACAATGTGGCTGTTCGATGAATATGATCACTTTTAAGTTTATGACGATAAAGAACGTGTTATGAGTTATGCTTCGCACTCACACAAATCTTGGGATGTTCTGTGAATAGTTCTTGTGGATGTCTTGCAAATGTTCAGCCTCCTTACTGCTGGTGACGTCAAGTATGGAAATGAAACCTCCAATTCCTGGTAAGTAGTTTCTTGATAATCTTTGATTCCCATTTGATTCTGACCTGATTGCATGTATTAACGTTTCTCATATTCTGTAGTTTTTGACATTTTCCCCATAAAATCGATGATGAAATTTTCTAAGCTGCTCCCAATTTCAATTTTATTTTTCCTCTCCTAACTTATTTTTTTCCCCTTGGTAACGATCACTTTTTGTTATCTTATATCGCTTTTTACCATTAGCACTTTATTTTCAAACACATTCTACTTCCTGCCTATTATACATATTTTATTTTCAAATTTGACTTCTATACTATTTCTATTTACTAAGTTTTCTTCAAATTCACTTCTATCATTTTTCTGTTATCGAATTTCATTACTATGATCATTTTAAAAGAACATTACTCATTTTGTGTACAAGATGTTTTCTTGTATATAAATAGCACAGAGTGCCCCATGTACACCAACCATAGTGTCAGCAAAAGAAACTACAAAATTCAGTGGGAAACCTCTGGAAGTGGCCAAAAAAAGCCCACGACAAAAAAGCACCCCACCACTACATCCATTCGTAGAATCTACGAAGGAAGCAAGTGAAAAACCAAAAATTCCAACGCGAACAAACAGTGGGAGATATTTTTTTTTCTCTTCTCTTTATAAATCCAAAATGAATAATTATCTGAGAGACTTAAATGTCGAACAAATGAAAACAAATATTATCAGCAGAACCCTAGAATATAACACGTTCTTTCAGGAACAGGTGAATAATCTTGAACTGTCCCTTTTTCATATGAATATAAGGAGTGCACACAAAAACTTAGATGAGTTGAAAGTTCTACTTTTGGATGTGAGAAATAGTTTTGATTTCATTGTTATCACAGAAACTTGGCAAATACTAGACATATCTCTGATTAATCTTGATGGGTACCAACCATTCTACCATGAAAGTTCCTACAATCAAAATGATGGGACAATTATCTTTGCGAAGGAGAATCTCTGTTGTATATGCACTGTGGTTAAACTTGGTGAAATAAATATATTAGAGCTGATCACTACCTTGAATAATACCAAAATAATACTTAACGGGACTTACAGGACATGTCCAACTACTGAAAAAAACTTTACAAGTAACCTGTCGACTACCTCAAAACTTGTCAATCCTCAGATCTTCACATAATCACGGGTGAAATTAATATTAACATTTTTTTTAACACTGATAACCATGTACATGAATACATTAATGTAATGAGTGAGGAAGGCTTTAATTGCTCAATAAATAAGTGCACTAGGAGTATAGGGGTGAGAAATCTTGCTTGTACCATATATTCGCAAAAAAAAAGTCATTTTATAATAATATTCCTGTAGTCCTCGAATCTAACATAACAGACCATTATTGCATCATAAACCACTTCACTACACCTGAAATAATACGAACTGATAAACCACAGAAAACTATTTAATAATCATAAATTTAAGGAAAAAATCAAACAGGAAAACTGGACAGATGTATATACTGAAAATAACGTTGACATGTGCACCGAAAATTCAATAAATACAATGAAGAACCATTTAGATAACTCAACAACAAAAATAAAAATTATGGGAAACGAAATAAAGATAACATGTTGAATAACTGCGGGAATAGTAAAATCTGCACAAGAGAAAAACAGTCTATACAATATAATGAATAATCAACCAACAGAATAAAACAAATAACAATTCAAAAACTACAGCAATAGGTTAATTTTTTTAATAAAAAAAGCAGAAAGTGACTACTATAATAACAACATAGAGGTTAATAAAAACACGAGTGAAAGTCTATGGGAATGTATCAATAAAATTTCAAAAAACAAAAAACAGAAATAAAAAAAACTGAAAAATTCTGCTGGAAAAACAACAAATAATGCTAGAGAAATATCTGAAGAGTTTTGTAAACACTTTACTGATATTGTTGAAAAAATGGCAAAAAATTCAAGTAACAAAATGAAACAAAACCTGTCAGATACAAAAATAATCCAAATTATTTTTTTTAACGGAGACGAATGAAGCAGAAATTATGAAGACTCTATTGAGTCTGAAAAATAACAAATCACCAGGGATTGACAACATGAAATCTGAAATTCTGAAAGGCATCAAGGAAGAAATTGCACCTCCGTTAGTTTATATAATAAATAAGTCCATGAATGATGGAAAATATCCAGATATCTTGAAAATTGCGGAAATAAAACCTCTCTTCAAAAACGGTGATGAACTCGAAGTCACGAACTATCGCTCCTTTTCATTGATATCGAGCATGGAAAAAGTTTTCGAAAAAACCTAACAAAAGAGGCTGGTTTCATTTCTCGAAAGTAATAGTATTTTATCGAGTAAACAATATGGTTTTCGTAAGAATAATTCAACGACTGATGCAATTGCCAGATTGGCAGGGCTGATAAATAATGCAATTGATGAAAAATATCCTTCTATCTGTGTCTTCATAGATCTGGCAAAAGCATTCGACACCGTTGACCATTCAAAACTACTGTCAGTACTCTCAAACATTGGCATTAGAGGAGTTGCTCATGAATTATTTGAGGGTTACTTATGTAACAGGAAACAATGCGTAAATATCAATGGAACTATGAGCAGTTATCGAATGATAACAAATGGAGTAGTGCCTCAAGGCACTGTCTTGGGGGCCAATTCTCTTTAATCTTTATATCAATGATCTTTCCGAACAAGATACGTGTGGGGAAGTTTCGCGGTCGACACTGCCGTTTTTTATGAAGGAACTGACTGGACCACTCTCAAAAAAAAACATTGAAGTTGATTTTTGAAATATAATAAATTTTTTCAACGACAAAATACTGACAATCAATCATATCAAAACTCATTTTTTGCCTTTCACATCCAAATTAGCCAACATATGGAGAACTGAAAATACAACAAGATAATGGAACCCATTCGAAAATAGAGTCCGTCGATAAGCTTGAATACCTAGGTATTGTAACGAACCTAGGCCGGACCTGTCGCCTCCCGCGTCGCCATCGACAGCGATGAGATCATCCCCGGAGATATTCGAGAACCATCCAGTCGCTTTTCCGCGTAATGCAACGGTCAATATTGGAAACAATTGGAACATGCCGTCGCCAACTGGAAGAATTCGAAACATCGAGAATGCTGTATCGGAGATAAATAGACCGCCCTCAAGAGGGAGTAAACAGTCTGAACGAGCCCATACCATCGAGCTACACAGTGGCGTAGTAATATAAATTAAGTTGTAGATTAAGTGTTAAATAAATTAGTTAAACCAAGTTAAGTTTATTTACGTTACAATTGGTGTCGGAAGTGAGATTTTGAAAATAAATAAGTGATCGTGGAGTGGATAGTCAGAAAAATAAATTGATAGACCTTTTGTACGCCCAAAATAGACAGTGGCCCGGTTTTCGCGAAGTGGACAATTGTGCGTGGGAATATAAACTGATACACTGTTCGCGTGAAACAGAAAATAGACAGTGGCCCGGTTTTCGCGAAGTGGACAATTGTGCGTGGGAATATAAACTGATACACTCTTCGCGTGAAACAGACAATAGACTGGTGGCCCGTGGAAAAGAATTCGCGAAGTGAATTTTTAACAAACTGATAAACTTTTTCGTGTGAAACAGACTGATACCTCGTCAAAGACAAAATGTGTTCAAGAAAAGTGCGCCTTGCGGACTTGAAGGTAGCGGAATTGAAACAGGAATTGGAGGAAAGGGAACTGGAAACAACGGGTAAAAAGCAAGTACTCCAGGAAAGACTTGCAGAAGGACTTATACAAGAAGGTGAGGACCCCGAAACATTTTTATTCTAAGTTCCCGGAGGTGATTTGAGTTTGGTAATGAATAAACTCGAAGAAACTACTAAATCCGTGAAAGAAGAACTGCAACAAAATTCGAGGACTTTGGAAGAGAAGCTTCAAGAAAATTCTAGAAATCTGGAAGAGAAGCTTCAAGAAAATTCTAGAAATCTGGAAGAGAAGCTTCTAGAAAGCCTGGAAGATAAGCTCCTTGAAAACACAGAAGGCCTAAAAAAAGAACTGTGTGGTGTGGCGAATCGTCTAGAAAAAAGAATAGGAACCGTCGAGGCAGAGATGGACAAGATGAAGGAAATAATCAGCGATGAAATCAAAGACGGAATCGAGGCAGAAATGGACAAAATAAAGGAAACGATCAGTAAGCTGGAAAAACGAATTGATAGTGCGCCCTCCACAGAGATGGTTAACAAAAATGCGATGCTGGACTTGAGTTTGAACTTGGATAAAGTTCAAGAGGGTATAAAAGATGTCAAGGTCATTTCTGAAATAGGGAAGCTTTCCATGAAGCCGCCTCAATTCGACGGAAAAACTCCATGGGAAAATTACCGCCGACAGTTTGAAGCAGCGGCCAAAGCAAATGGATGGAATGCAGGGGAAAGAGCTGTAGCACTAACACTTGCATTACGTGGAGAAGCGACGAATATTCTACAAACTCTTACCGCCCAAGAACAGGAGGACTATGATCAGCTGATTAAACATCTAGAATTACGATATGGGCAGGCGCATTTGGAACACGTATACCACTCCCAACTGAAAAATCGCTGCCAGAAATCGGGCGAATCCTTACAAGAATTCGAAGCTGACATTGCACGCTTGGTTCGTCTCGCATATCCAGCCATACCGGAAAATGTAATGGAGCGATTAGCGGTTCAGGCATTCTTGGATGGACTCCGTGACCAAGAAACCAGACAAGCGTTGATATTAGCTCGTCCAACACATCTCGTAGACGCACTGGCACGAGCTTTGGAATTTGAGGCAGCAAAACAATGCTGCAAAAGCCAAAGTAAAGTTCAAACGATTGAGGAAGACTCACAGGAGCCTGCTAACTTGGAAGCTGCCATAAGAAAAGTGATGAAGGAAGTGTTGCCTGAGAAAAGACATATAAGATGCCGGAATTGTCGCAAAATTGGACATGTGCGTAGCAAATGTCCAACATTCATCGACTCCGATGCAGGAAAACTAAGAAAAGTCGATGAGAAGGGGCAATCGTCGGCATGTGTCCGGCAAGCCCCGGTTAACAACGCATATGTCGCTATGCTTCAACGACAGAACAAGGGTGTCTTCGTAGACGATCTCATCAATAACGAGCCTTGCACCATGCTGCTAGATACAGGTGCGACTAGGACAATTCTCGGGCCTTCCTTTGCCAGAACACCGGAACGGATTGAACTGACAACTTGAAGCTACGCACAGCAACAGGGAGCCAGCTACTGTATATGGCGAGCTACCGATTGAAATAATTTTGGGCAACACTAAAGTGAAACATCAGGCACTTGTAGCGGACATCGAAGACGATGCAATCATCGGAATGGACATCATGAATTCCAGAGGGTTTGAATTGGATTTCAAAGACGGCGTCCTACGTGTCAACGGAGAAGAGCTGGTACTTCATGGGAGAAGTGAAGAGTTGATCCGTGTGCTGTTGGCTGAAGATGTAAGCGTACCTGAGAGGGCTGAAACCATTCTGGAGGCTCGCCTGGACGGGAGTGCGAGCAGTGGAGACGTGGTGATGTTCGAGCCCAAACTTCATGATGAGAAAATTGGACGAGGGATTGCACTAGGGAAGACCTTGTTGCGTGCTGACAAATTTGTGCCGGTAAGGGTCATGAATGTCAATTATTTCCCAGTGACCTTGAAGAAAGGAACAATTTTGGGGCACTGCTCGTCAGTTTCATCCGTGATCCGGGGCGTACGAGGTACGATTAGCCAACCCAACAACTTGCCCACAGAACTAGAGAAATTAGTTGCCATCTCTTCCAAAGACATAAAACCAGCTCAACAGCCCAAACTAAGAGATTTAGTCAAAAAGTACCAAGACATCTTCGATACCGGACAAGGAAAAGGGGGTCGAACTAATGTGTTCCAGCACAAGATTGATACTGGGGGTGCCCGACCGATCCGGCAATCAGCAAGAAGACTTCCTCTTGCCAAGAAGGCAGAGGCTGACAAAATAGTCAGCGAGATGGGAAAAGAAGGAGTTATCGAACCGTCTGACAGTCCCTGGTCCTTCCAGTCGTACTGGTGGAAAAGGATGGATCGACACGCTTTTGTGTAGACTATCGCCAACTTAATGATGTCACGAAGAAGGACAGTTACCCTCTCCCGAGAATAGATGACACCCTAGACACGTTGGCTGGTTCCACGATTTTCTCGACCCTTGATCTGAATAGTGGATACTGGCAAGTAGAACTCGCTCAGGAAGATCGAGAAAAGACTGCTTTACCATCGGCTCAGGATTGTGGCAGTTCACCGTTATGCCATTCGGGCTCTGTAATGCTCCCGCCACATTCGAAAGATTGATGGAGACAGTGCTGAAGGACTCTCATGGAACACGTGTCTAGTGTATCTCGACGACATAATTGTGGTCGGCAGATCGTTCGAGGACCACGTGAAAACTTGGAGGAAGTATTCCTGCGACTGAGGAACTCCGGATTGAAGCTGAGCCCTAAGAAATGCCATCTGTTCCAAAAGAAGTACGATACCTCGGCCACGTTGTCTCTGGGGAAGGAGTAGCAGTGGATGACCAGAAGATCAAAGCTGTTAAGGATTGGCCCATCCCAAAAGACATTCACCAACTTCGAAGTTTCCTTGGTTTATGCACATACTATCGCCGATATGTGCTGGGATTCGCCAACATCGCTAAACCACTGACCAGGCTCACGGAAGGCCAAACAAAGTTCCAGTGGTCCGAAGAATGTCAAGATTCATTCAGGAAGCTGAAAGGAGCTTTGATCAACGCACCTATACTGAGCTATCCCCTACCCAAAGGAAATTCATTTTGGATACGGACGCCAGCAACGTGGGACTTGGAGCTGTCCTATCTCAGATCCAGGAGGGACAGGAGAAGGTCATTGGTTATTTCAGCAAGACGCTTAGCAAACCAGAGCGCAATTACTGTGTCACCAGGCGAGGCTGTTAGCTGTTGTAAAGGGTGGAACACTTCTACAAGTACGTGTATGGAAGAAGATTCCTGTTGAGAACTGACCATGCAGCTCTCAAATGGCTCTTACAGTTCAAAAATCCTGAGGGTCAAGTAGCACGTTGGATCGAGAGACTCCAAGAATTCGATTTCGAGATCGAACATCGAGCCGGAACTAGCCATAAGAATGCAGATGCCTTGTCGCGAAGACCATGTCCAGATGATTGCTCACATTGCCGACGAGCAGAAGAGAAAGAAGCAACACTTTGTAGAACCGCGGCAATGGATGACAACTGGAATGACAGCAAGATCCAGGACCCCGACCTTGGCTTAGTCGTCAGCTGGAAGAAGGGCAATCGAAGACCATCATGGCAGGAAGTCGCAGGTTACTCGCCGGCTGTTAAGTCCTATTGGGCACAATGGAACTCTTTTATTCTGGACAATGGGATCCTGAAACGTGTGTTGGAGGCCGATATTGGTGGGGAAGACAGACGCCAAATAATTGTTCCCAGGAACAGAAGAGAGGAAGTGCTGCGGGAAATCCATGATGGAGTCGCCGGAGGACATCTGGGAGTGACGAAGACCCTGCAGAAAGTGAGGCAACGGTTTTACTGGGCCACTTGTCAAGCTGACGTCCAGGACTGGTGCAGGAAGTGCGCTGTATGCGCTGCTAGCAATGGACCTCGAACGACCCAAGGCCCCGATGCGTCAGTACAACGTAGGCAGCCCGTTCGAGAGAATCGCCATTGACATCGCCGGCCCGTTTCCGTATCCGACCACGGAATAAATACATCCTTGTGGCAATGGACTACTTCAGTAAGTGGACGGAAGCCTATGCCCTGCCCAACCAGGAAGCCATCACCGTCGCCGACGTCTTGGTGAAAGAGTGGATATGTCGATTTGGTATTCCAATGGAGCTGCACTCGGATCAAGGCAGAAATTTCGAATCCAACCTTTTCCGAGAAATATGTCTACTGCTGAACATCCGCAAGACAAGAACCACGGCCCTACATCCGCAGTCCGATGGAATGGTGGAACGGATGAACAGGACGATCAACCGTCACTTGTCCAAGGTTGTCTCTGACCATCAAAGAGACTGGGACCAGTATCTTCATTTGTTCCTGATGGCCTATCGATCCGCAGTACACGAGTCAACCGGTCAAACTCCTGCTAGTATTATAATGGGCCGAGAACTGCGACTGCCTTGTGACCTGAAGTTTGGGATACCGCCAGGACAAGACACTGCGGAGAGGACTACGTCAGCAAACTTCGGCAGAGAATGGACGACATCCACGAACGAGTCCGGTTGAACATCCAGAGTGCCAGCGATAAAATGAAGAAGACCTATGACATCAAGGCCGACGCCGGAGGATTTAAGGTTGATGACCTGGTTTGCTGTACAACCCCAAACGTCGTCGTGGACTATCACCAAAGTTGCGGAACTCTGTGGAAGGCCCGTATAAGATCGTGAAAAGGATAAACGACCTTGTACCGAATCCATAAGCCACCCCGAGGAAACCAAGGGTCGTCCATTTCAACAGGTTGGCCTCTTATGCTGGAAACCATGACCAAGTTCGCACCCTCAGCCACCGGAGGATGATATGACGTTCGAGAAGTTTATGTCCTTGTATTCAAACGGGCAGAAAGTTCTACATGGGGTTACTAGAGAGGAGTCACGAGACCTTTCGAGGTGCCGCTGACTACGCACTAGCGCACTGTGTGGCAGAAGATCTTCGAATGTCCAGGGGCATCGCCGTAGTGTTCTCCAAGAAATTTGGTCAACTCCAAACACTGCGGGAGCAGAATCCAGAAGTTGGTGGGGTAATACAGTTGAAGAAAGGCCAGAGAAACATCTACTACCTAGTCACCAAGAGGCATTCCCAAGATAAACCGTCTTATGAAGATGTCTGGAAGAGTCTCACCAAACTAAGAGATACTATGGTGGACCAGAATCTGGTGGATCTAGCAATTCCAAAATTATCCTGTGGTATTGATGGGTTGGACTGGAGAGTCATAAGAAGTATGCTGGAGGCGATATTCAGATCCAGCGGCGTCAAGATTTTGGTTTGCTGTAACCCTCTTCCACGACCGATCATGAAGACCGTGGAGTGTTACTTCCATCGAACTTCACGGTGCAGATATGGGAAGTCATGCAGATATCGTCACACTCCAAGGATGAAATTTCGGGACGAAATGTCTTTAAGAAGGGGGCAATGTAACGAACCTAGGCCGGACCTGTCGCCTCCCGCGTCGCCATCGACAGCGATGAGATCATCTCCGGAGATATTCGAGAACCATCCAGTCGCTTTTCCGCGTAATGCAACGGTCAATATTGGAAACAATTGGAACATGCCGTCGCCAACTGGAAGAATTCGAAACATCGAGAATGCTGTATCGGAGATAAATAGACCGCCCTCAAGAGGAAGTAAACAGTCTGAACGAGCCCATACCATCGAGCTACACAGTGGCGTAGTAATATAAATTAAGTTGTAGATTAAGTGTTAAATAAATTAGTTAAACCAAGTTAAGTTTATTTACTTGTTAATATATATATATATATATATATATATATATATATATATATATATATATATAGATTCTCATTTGAAATGGGAAGATCAAATAAATCATGTGATGAAGAAGTTGCGATTCATGGTCTATAAATTCAAAACCATATCTATCATCGATTTGTTGAAAATATGAACAGGATGTCCATAAAATCAGATGTGGAATCATCTGCGACTGAAAGATAAACTTTAGTCACTATCTTCCATCGTCAAGATAACCTCTTGTGGGGTATTCATGTTTCCCTTTTCAATATCTAACATCATTAATATAAAATATCTGAAAATACTGTACCATGCTTTGGTCGGAAGCCATCTTTCCTATGGAGTCTTTGCATGGGGAGGAGCCTCCAAAACACTTATCAATAACCTTCAAAAAATTCCAAAGTGCATTCTAAAAATGATGTATAAAAAGCCGCGAGAATATCCATTCTGTAGCCTGTATCGAGAAACGACGATAATGAATGTAAGTCAGATATTTGTTTTTGCGATCCTCTTGATGCAGTATAGACATGAATCGTCGCTGGTACCTATTCAGCACCCTTACAACACAAAACATAAAACCAACGCTGTGATACCAATAACTAAAAAAACTATAGGACAGAAATGCTACACTTTTCTGGGACCAAAACTTTTTAATGAGCTACCGTCCGAACTTAAAACGATCAACTCATACGAAATGTTCAGGAAAAAGGTCAGAACTGGGCTGTTCATTATTCCATTGGAAACACTAAAAAACTTTATAGCTACAAGCAGAGTGTGTTATATTACATGAGGTGTTGCTCATGATACGGTCTGGTCTGCATATGAAATTACTCTAACGTGATTTTAGTACCAACATTTTTCCTAACTCTGATATAATGTTTAATATTTTAGAACTGTTGTGTTGTTTTAATTTGATGTTTTTTTTAAGAAACATTTATTTTGATGTTTTTAACGAACATTGATTTATTTGGTCTGTTATTTTGATTTAATTAATTTAATCGCTTAATTTTTTTAGCAAAGATTTCATGCCACGCGCGGATTCATTTCCTTGTGGTTGTTTTTGGGTTTTTTCTCTGTGTTTATTCATTTTTCATTCGTATGTGTATCTGTGTGGATCTGTGTATATATATATACATATATATATCCATGATCTCTGTCCATGATTCTCATTCATAGTCCCAAAAATCACCCCGATTGAGACTTTAATGTATGTAAAATTTTGAATATTAGACTATAAACCCCATTAATGATGTAATAAATCACCTGAGTGTGTCAAAAGACACAAATGTTTTACCAGATTTTATAGTTTTTACCATTTTCTAATCAAGTTCAATCACCTATTTTTTTTGTAAATAGACTATGAATTATTACTTTATATATATTATCTCTTCTGCTTATTTGTATACGAAAAGGATGATAATGAATAAAATTATCATTATTATTATTATTATAAATATGTTTCGTTGAATTCTGAATATTTATTTCTGAATTTGGATTTGTATATTTTTATAGGTTGAGCCAATTGAATGAACTAATCACACATAATGATGATAATAGAAAAACTCTACTGCCACCCTCTTGGATTATCTGCGTTTACTAGAAACTGGCCATAGGTTTTCAAGATGCAAACCGTACAGAAAAAAAATTATAAAAACAATCATAGCAGGTATTTATGCAGTTTTTAAATATCATTGTGCCGTATTTTTACTTTTTTATTTGACAGATATATATATATATATATATATATATATATATATAGATATATATATATATATATATATATATATATATATATATATATATATATATATATATATATATATATATATATATATATATATATATTATGAGTGTTTTGCTTCTGTTAGATAAATATTTTGTTAAAAATTTAAGGGACAGCTTTAATGATACGTTTCGTGCCCCTGTTTCAGATTGGAGCATAAGCGTATAGCGCTGTAAAATATGAGAGTTTTCTTCGCCACAAACACCTAGGTAGTCAAAGTTGTTGCGTTTTCCTTCATTCTGATTTCTTTACCATTAGATTTTTTAGATATTATCTTCAACAGATGAGAACATGACAGTGCTTCTCCTTCTTTGAGGACGATATCGTTTCGATTGACATTTCGACGGTAATACGGAACGCATGAACTTTGCTGTTTGACTGCTCGTTGATTCTTATCATGCCGCCAGTTTTCAAGGCGTGTTCAGTTGTTTGCAGCATCGATTGATAGGTTTTGAATAACGAAAAGTTTTGAGCGAAAAAACGTGTTGAGCGAATATGTCGCGTTCTCAACGCTGATGTCTTTATCGTTTAAGCAGTTTTTTATAAACACTTTGAACTCTTTTTCGTCTCCGCGGCCTTTTGTGTCATCTAGCTGTTGCTTTTGTGTTGCTTGTGGTGTTCGCTACTTGCGTATTTCGCACGGTGCACAGTGTTACACAGTTTATGGTAGTTGACTTCGCAGTTCGATTTTTTGCTTTACCTTTGAAAATCGTTTTTACCAGCTTGGCATGTTTGGTGTTTTGGCGTTGATATCTTCGAGTTCATTGTCTTTCCCGGTGTCATTGCTTTTGCCGATGTTGAAAACGCCATTTCAATTGAGCTTTCGCACTCGCTTTTTTATCGTCTTTCGGATGCTGCTCACAGCGAGTCTTTAGTTGGGACGGGATTCCGAATGAATGCAGATACGTTTCATAATATTTCGGTATTTTTCCGTTTCTATGTAAGGTTAGTCGAGTAATTTTCAGCCTGTTTCATATGCATAGGTGAGCGAACGTGTTTGTGTATTGCCGTCGAATGAACATCATCTACATGCAGTGGAAATTTCAGGCTTTGTTACGTACTCTTCATTACGCTGGGATGTAGCTAGGCAGTTCATTTGCTTATATGTATCATTGAAATGTATTAGGCTGGCACTAGGTGGGATACAGTGAGTTGTTTTTATGCTTGTTTTTCGTACATCCTGGATGGGCTGTAATGCAGTTAATGCAGGGTGACTAAGCTGAATTTCGATGCAGTTTTTGAACATTTCGTTCCTAGAGGAGCTTTTTTGATTATTTTGTTGCAGTTTTTTACAGCATGGATAGCTCATATATTTTGGTGCAAAGAATTTACCACCAAAAAATATATGGGCACCGAAACCCATAAAAAAAAAAGCCCTTAAGGCCCATAGTCTCTGCATCCAGTCACCTTTGAAAAAATATAAAATTCCTGCAGAAATTTTTGGAAAAGTTTGGAAAAATATTAATCGTTAAAAAATCAAACCCATAAAAAAACATGCCCTTAAGGCCTATAGTCTCTGCATCCAGTCACCTTTTGAAAACTATCAAAATCCTCGCAGAAATTTTAGGAAATTGTATTGAAACCCCTATTACATCAAAGATTCAGCAGATTTCAAAACCAACTAAAAAATATTAACGTTCCAAAAATCACACCTCATCTCCCAGATGTTGTATCCCTGTACACAAACATACTCCTTAAATTTAGCCAAGGATATTGTAGAAAAAACTGGGAAAACATAAAACAACATACCAACATCCCACTCAATGAATTCTTAATAGCGCTAGAGTAACATTAACCTCAACCTATTTCCAATACAATGATAAATATTATAGAAATAGAAGGCTGTGCCATGGGCGCATCCATTTCAAGCGTAATACCCAATTAGTGCTGGAAGACCTTGAAGAAACCATTATACCAAAATTAAATTTCGACATTCCCTATACAAACGATACGTGGATGATTGTATACTAATCATTCCTGACAACAAATCAGAATACACAAACAGTTCAACTCTACCATAGTAAGTTACAATTTCATAGAAACAGAACAAGATAAAAATTAATTTCTTAGACCTAACCTTACATAGAAACATGGAAAAATACAAACAGAATGGTACACAAAAGACACATGGTCTGGTAGGTATTTGCATTTCAATTCAGAACATCCCCTGTCCCAAAAAAATCAGTAATTATAGGACTTGCTGACAGGGCCATTACACTATCTGATCCTGAGTATAGACCAAGAGCGATAAAAAGCCAAAGTGGCATTAATGGAAAACTGCTACCCTAAAAGATTAATTAATGGCATTTTCAAACAGAGAATTGACTCTTTCTATAACACAAAAAAAAAACAACCAAAAATGACACCACAAAAGACACATTGACTTCCATACAGGGCCTCTCGGAAAAGATATCAAAAATAGTAAAACCCTACAACCTAAACATAGGCCATAAAGGTCATCATACATTAAAAAACGATTTTTTCAAAATTAAAAGCAAAAAATCCAAAAGGAAAAAAAAACCCACATTGTATACGAAATTCTTGCAACCATCCAAACTGTGAACGTGTCTATATAGGCCAAACCTCGCAATACATTGAAAACAGAATTAAGGCAACAAGTACACAAAAAACTGTGCAAACGCTCTCAACAAAACACAAAAAGAAACTAACCACGAATTTAATTATGACAACACAAAGATTTTAGCCACAGAAGGAAACACGAAAAAAGAGAGTTCCTAGAAATGATTTATATAAAAAAATAACCTTGCTTTAAACGATAAAAGACATCAAACAGTTAAGCAAAACATATTTTAATATCCTTGAAAATTAAACGATCCCCACTCCCCGTTTTGTTTACCCTGCTCAAAAAAAAACTTTCGTTATTTCAAAAACCAAATAACATGTCAATCATATGCTACACAAACAAAACTGAAAGTACCCATACAACCCACACTAACAAAAACGAACAGACCAGGTATGAAAAATAAGAACAACAACGAACACATCAAAAAACAGAAACACAAGTTCATGCGTTCCGTATATACCGTCAAATGTCAATCCAGACAAACAGATATCACGTCCTCGTAATAAAGTGAAGGAGAAATTTTCTGTGCTCCATTGATTTCTCATCTGTTTGGAGATAGTATATCCTAAAAATATCATAATGAAACGTAAGAAATCTAGAATAGAATGGAAAAAGACCCAACAACCTTTGAACTTTTTACCCCTATGAAATTGTTTTGGCAGGTAAGAAAAAACCACATTGTCACTCATATTTGTACATGGCTGTACCATATAAATTTTCTTATAGCTCTAATCTGAAGAAGCCTGGGGGCCTCCAGGCGAAACGTCATTATTATTAAAAGCTGTCCATTAAAATGTTTTAAACAAAAATAGTTACTTATCCTAACGAACCAAAACCCAAGAAAACCCACTACAATTACTAAAACTACATGGTTCAAGAATCAAAGTGAGAAGTATATATATATATATATATATATATATATATATATATATATATATATATATATATGCATGATAGAATCAGTATAAATATAAACATATTATAGAGTCATTCATTGAAACTTCGATAAATATAAAACTCGTGTTCGGTCGGAGTACCCTTGTTAGGAACGAAGTTCCTTACGCTTTTTTGTTCTCTTTCGATACAGTTTTTGACGCTGAGCATACGATTCCACTATTGACTTATGTATATAAAAAGTGAATAGTAAACACTCGAATCACATGTAAACGTATGTATCAAATTATACAATTTTATTATCTTACTTTTCTAAGTTTGTATTACACATACTTGCTGCACTTTCTATTCATCGAATCTTCATTTCAAAATTGCAATAGTGAGACAATACACCTCACGTATGATTTGAAACGAAAAAAACAAATAACAAATATATTTTCTAATTTGCGCCGAAATCTTACATGCACAATAAAAATATTTAATTGCACAACGCTCATGTGCTACAAATAAACGAATAATTTCAAAGACCAAACGAAGCTGCCGTAAAACAAGCGACTACCAAGCCAGAGGTCCGGGGTTCAATCCTCAACACGGCCATATTTTTTTGATATATTTATTTATATTTTATGTTTGCTGTGAATACTAACATTTTGAACACATTTCATTCGGTTACTCGATTTGCCGAATTTTCCTTAATTTCGAATGTTATTCGACATAGAGATTTACATTGTTCATATTTGTATATTTTCGTCACGTAAGGAAAAAACGTTAGTCTCCCTACATGGTTCCAAACGATCCAATAAATCAATTAATATCGAGGTAGCGGAATATATTGCCATCAGTCTCATGTATTCACCAATTTATTTAATTTTTTCTCAATATTTTTTTCTTTGAAAGTTGACATGAAATGAATGAGGTGAACAGATGTGTCAAGAAAAGGTGCGCTACTGGAATATTCGTCCATACTGTAGAAGCGATAATCACATAATAATTCTTGGACCTTTTTGCTAAATAATATAATTGCAATCATATTCTCTGCAAAAATAATTTTTGGTGTTTCACTCCAGCAAAAATTTTGAAACAACTCTTCACCTTTTGATATCCATTTCTCTCAAACTTGTTTTCCAGTTAATTCCCAGTTAAACTTGTTTTCGAATCGAAATAATTATATGTCTATGACATCGCGTGCTACTACTTGTGTATATGATTTTGCTAGTCCAAACGTGAGAAAAATAAAAGAATTCCGACCAATACGACACAACTATTCTTCATCAGATTGGCCAACAAAACTGAAGGGAATTTTGATAAGGATCACTAGTTCAAACTTTATAAGATAATTGTGACTACCACCACAACTTAGTTGAATTATGTAGGAATTGAAAAACAAACCCAAACTCAATTGAGAAATAATTTGAATATAACATTCATGGATTCAACAAGAGATACAAATAATAATTTATTGTAGTGGGATTGATTTTTCATGAAAACAGTGAACAGTCCTTTTTCCCATGGGAATGACAAAAAAGTAGTATAAACCAGTACCAAAGATACTTTCGTCCAATGTCAAACGACCACAGAACACTCAAAATGTGTTTGTTCTGTTACCATTATCTAAATGTCACCAATTCGTTGAATACAAATGTGAGAAGATGGTATGAACAGACTTGTTTGTATGGTTAACACCTCATTGATGTTGATACTTCATTTGTCGAAGTTGGATTGAGTATTAAAGTTCCCAACTTTTCTGGAATCGGTAGGAATTGGATACAAATCCAATACCAAACAGCTCAGGTATATGCTAAAAACCTTTTGTGTAGAGCACGGTTAACGAATGATATCAATATCAAGCTGCTTAGCAACCCAATTTTTTTTTCAAATAACAGATTTTAGCAGAAGTGCCATCTATCAATGATAAATTTGCAGCGCCGCCTATCATCTGGTGGTTTCATATAGAGCTCAGGCGAACTTAGTTATGATAAACGTTTTTATCTCCTCACACACCAATCTACAACCTGACTGAAAGTGGAGATCACTCACGCCATCTAAATATTACTTTTCGAATCCAATCAAAATCCCATGGGGTTGACTATCTTATTTCTCTCAAATAATGGTACTATATTCCAGCAAATTGACAAGTAGCCAACAATCGTTGGTATAGATCAGTCCTTGGCACAAAAAAAAACAAGCTTTTTGCACGTTCTGAGTAACGCTACAAAATTGAGAGTAAATTGAATTTCATCCAATTCGAAAAAGCCATAATCCGTTTCTAGCTACCACGACACAACTGTAGGTACGAATCATTCAAACTAATTATCATAGCTTTAATCGATCTGCTCTAATGAGTCATGTGCTGAAGAAAGAAAACATTCCCAATTTTCATTCAGAGTTTGAATTTCTATTCTATTCTTGAAGTTATTTGAACTCCCTTTCCATTCTTAATTCAAATAACTTTCTGAATAAAAATGCAAATTTTCATTTTCAGATTTGTGCTTTTGATTAAGGGTCCTTTCACAATATCGAGCGTGGCTTTTAGCGGGCAAGTAGTTGTTTTCTGTTAGATATCACAAAAAAATAGCTTCATTATTGTCGTAGATCTTTCATTTTTCAGAAAAATATTTCTATTCAATATTCAATTTACATGTAATTCAATGTCCAGCGTGCTTCAGCCGACGAAGTAGTTGTTTTCTGTAAGATATTCACAAAAAATAACTTAATTTTCATCGTGGGTTTTTCAATTCATAGAAAAATATTTCTATTCAATATTCAATCGGGAATGTTTTCTTCTTCAACATGAATACCTCCCAAGAGGTTATCTGGAACGATGGAAGATAGTGACTAAAGTTTATATTCCATTCGCAGATGATTCCACATCTGATTTTATGAACACCCTGGTCATATTCTCGAACAAATCAAGTCATGTGCTATTTACCAAATGACCACCTTACACTCCAGTTACACTCGAAAAATATAAGCAGATCAATGAAAAGAGGAAGTGGCTCTAAAACTATTTTTTGTATCTTCACTTGGTATTTTGAGTTTTACGTGAGCTCTCAGTAAACGATACACAAATTTGTACGGTATGGCGTGTACTTCACACGAATTGCAATCATTTTCCTAGAACGATGATGGTGAGGATGCACGTACATATTCCATTTGAAATATCAAAAAATGAAAGCTTCGATTCAACACTTCCGACTGGAGATACTGTTTTTTCGATTTGATTGACGGGATGTTTGGGCCCTACTCATTGACTAGGTTAACTTGCAGTTTACATTCAATAATGAAAGAGTGATAGGATCTTAGAAAAAACACTCAGGGCAGAACTCTTCTGTCAAACCACGAACATCTTCCCCCCCTCGTGTGTTGTTTTTATTTCCATCGCTTGATTTTGAAGCTATTTTTGGTTTATTATTTTTCGATTATTGATCGTCGTACCTCTTTATGATTCTGTCAGAGTAAATTAGGTTGAGGTTTTCTTGTGGAGCTTCAAATTGAAAAACTGAAGCTATCGGCATTTCAAGAGAAGCGATACGCACTCTGGTGGCTCTAATGTGAACTAGTTTCTGCCACATTGTTTTCCAACCACACTTTCGTATCGTTTGTTTACCATTGATTTTCATATATATAGTGCCTTTCTTTAAACCGTTTTTATTTGATCTTATTTAATCATTTGTTATTGTTATATTTTACTTGTTGTTCGTTATAATTTAGTGTTAAGAAATTGCATTTTCAAAAGAAAAGCGTCCAATAATGATTATTGTTCTGTGCCACAGTGCAATTCCTGGGCCAAAAGCGATACTGAAAAGAAATTAACTTTTTATAGATTTTCCGAGGAAAGTGACCCAAGGGTTCATTTTGAAACGGAGATGGGACGAGAATTATACTTAATAAGAAATGCCTGGATATTAAAGGTTCGGATTGGCAAACCAATCAGCAAATTCATGAAAGTGTGTTCGCTCCATTTTAAGCAAAGAGATTATATTAACAAAGGTAGGTAAGTATCAATGAAAATAGTTTGTGGCATTCAGACAAGAAAATGAAAACTAGAACTGAAAAATAAAAATGTGGATCAGCCAGGAATCGAACCTGGGACCTTTCGATTCCTAGTCGAACGCTCTTCCACCTGAGCCATTGGTCCTTGTTCGAAACCGACGATTCACGCCTCTAAATTCAGTTCTGTGTTAGTGACGAAGATGATGGAGGTTAATGTGATGCATGAAAACATTCGCGCATGCACACCTAATGAAAATTATATTGGTCTATACGCCGGTGTCAATCATGTTTACGATTTTCGACCAACTCCAGACTGGAAATTTTCAAGTGTGCATGACTCGAGCCAAGTAAATATAAAATGATGACGTAGATAGCGTCTGTAATTGAATATCAATGAAAATAGTTTGTGGCATTCAAACGAGAAAATGAAAACTAGAACTGAAAAATAAAAATGTGGATCAGCCAGGGATCGAACCTGGGACCTTTCGATTTCTAGTCGAACGCTCTTCCACCTGAGCCACTGCTTAGTGACGAAGATGATGGGTGTTAATATGATGCATGAAAACATTCACGCATGCACACCCAATGAAAATTACATTGGTCTATGAGTGACGAAGATGATGGGGGTCACTAACACAGAACTGAATTTGGAGGTGTGAATCGTCGGTTTCGAACAAGGACCAGTGGCTCAGGTGGAAGAGCGTTCGACAAGAAATCGAAAGGTCTCAGGTTCGATCCCTGGGTGATCCACATTTTTATTTTTCAGTTCTAGTTTTTATTTTCTCGCCTGAATGCCACAAACTATTTTCATTGATATTTAATTACAGACACTATCTACTTAGCCCTTAGCCTTAGACCAATATAATTTTCATTGAGTGTGCATGCATGAGTGTTTTCATGCATCACATTAACTCCCATCATCTTCGTCACTAACACAGAAATGAAATTTAAAGGTGTGAATCGTCAGTTTCGAACAAGGACCAGTGGCTCAGGTGGATGAGTGGTCGACAAGGAATCGAAAGGTCCCAGGTTCGATCCCTGGCTGATCCACATTTTTATTTTTCATTTCTAGTTTTTATTTTCTCGTCTGAATGCAACAAACTATTTTCATTGATATTCAATTACAGACGCTATCTTCTTCATCATTTTATATTCACTTGGCTCGACTTATGCACACTTGAAAATTTTCAGTCTGAAGTTGGTCGAAAATCGTTAACATGATTGACACCGACGGATAGACCGATATAATTTTCATTGGGTGTGCATGCGTGAATGTTTTCATGCATCACATTAATCCCCATCATCTTCGTCACTAACACATAACTGAATTTAAAGGTGTGAATCGTCGGTTTCGAACAAGGACCAGTGGCTCAGGTGGAAGAGCGTTCGACTAGAAATCGAAAGGTTCCAGGTTCGATCCCTGGCTGATCCACATTTTTTATTTTTCAGTTCTAGTTTTCATTTTCTCGTCTGAATGCCACAAACTACTTCCATTAATATTCAATTACAGACGCTATCTACTTCATCATTTTATATTTACTTGGCTCGTGCCATGCACACTTGACAATTTCCAGTCTGAAGTTGGTCGAAAATCGTAAACATGATTGACACCGGCGGATAGACCAACATAATTTTCATTGGGTGTGCATGCGTGAATGTTTTCATGCATCACATTAACCCCCATCATCTTCGTCACTAACACAGAACTGAATTTGAAGGTGTGAAACGTCTGTTTCGAACAAGGACCAGTAGCTCAGGTGGAAGAGCGTTCGACTGGAAATCGAAAGGTCCCAGGTTCGATCCCTGGCTGATCCACATTTTTATTTTTCAGTTCTAGTTTTCATATTCTCGTCTGAATGCCACAAACTATTTTCATTGATATTCAATTACAGACGCTATCTACTCCATCATTTTATATTTACTTGGCTCGTGTCATGCACACTTGACAATTTCCAGTCTGAAGTTGGTCAAAAATCGTAAACATGATTGACACCGGCAGATAGACCAATATAATTTTCATTGGGTGTGCATGCGTGAATGTTTTCATGCATCACATTAACCCCCATCATCTTCGTCACTAACACAGAACCGAATTTAAAGGTGTGAATCGTCGGTTTCGAACAAGGACCAGTAGCTCAGGTGGAAGAGCGTTCGACTAGAAATCGAAAGGTCCCAGGTTCGATCCCTGGCTGATCCACATTTTTATTTTTCAGTTCTAGTTTTAATATTTTCGTCTAAATGCCACAAACTATTTTCATTGATATTCAATCACAGACGCTATCTACTTCATCATTGTTGGTAAGTATGTTGTGTTTATTTACTTATTTACTCAAATATAATCCATTTATAGGTGAAAATACAAGACCAGGTCGTGTATTGAGAAAAACAGCTATACCATCTCAGAGTCTGTCTGCATCTGTTGTAACATTGAATAAAAACCAGAATCAAAACGAGCAGGAAGGCTGTCTAAAAGAACAAGTGAGGAATGTAGCCAAGTGGGAACAAGTAAGGAAATGAGCCAGAGCGACAACGACATACAAGATGCAGAAAAATCTGTTTGTGAAGAAGAGACGAGTAGTGAAAGTTATGTTCCCAATATTGCCTATTGTCGATGACCAGGCACATTTCAACTCAGTTTTGGAAACATGTTCCAACTCTGACAACTTTTTTATAAATTATTTTTGAAATTGTATAAAGTTAATTAGTAAATTCACAATAACCTACCTGGTTGAAAGGATTAGAAAAGCTGAAATATGTTTACATCGGCCACCAGCTCCTACTTCGCAAGAACAGAACATTTGCATAATTTTAATGTACTCGTCTATAATTTTGAGTTCTCCACTCACTTGATGAGGCTCGGATTGCAGAGCGCTTGTCTGGGGATAGGGAGAGCACATTTTTGTCACTGAAGAGTACCATTCAGTTTTTCCATATAATATTATATGGTCTGCATTGAGGACCTTTTCAACTACTACACACCTAGAACTTTCGGTCCCTTCAACATACCTAAGAAATTCCAATAAACTTAATTTTAATTGGGCCATTTGTCTTTGTTTATAAGAAAATGATTAAAGTATTTTATCACTAGCTTTGTTCTACCACTGTAACTATTAACACCTTAACACTAATCCTCACACCAATGATTATTATATCTAAATGAACATTAATAAAAGGAAAAAGTCATCCGAATCACAGTTTTAACAACGTTTGAGGGGCCTGAACCACGCTTCAAATACTCTAAACACGAAATAAACAAAGTAAACAATGAAATCGTTATGGAAGAAAAAGAAAGATCATAAATCAATGTGGTAGAAAGTACTTCATCTGTCCGCCGCCGGTACTACTACAATCTTAATTTGAAATCCCAATAGGCTAATCGATAGTTTTGATACGATCCCTATCGGATATAGTGAGAAGTGCAGAGGAGTGAATTAATTCAACTCACATCTTGTGTTTTATCAATCATTGGGAATAGGTGATGATTGATAACATTCAGTTTTGAAGACAATGTGTTCGTCCGAAAAGCAATACTTTTTGACGATGAAAGGAATCCTAATCAATCATTCCAGACACTGCCTTATGAAAACATTGATTTGTGTTGCTAATCACAAATCTTACAAAGAGAAAATATTTTTCATTCGAAATCAACCAGAATGAAAATTCGTATGGTTATAGAAATTTCTAGATATTTGGTATGGTACTGGTGGAGAATAAGTAGCATCAGCTAATAGACACCAATGGGCCCTTTTCATAAGCCAGGTTTCATACAAGCATGCACTACATATTCGTCTGGTCAAAATATCCCCCTTTCCTGATTGCAGGAAGTGGCGGTTTCGAAGTCTTCCTTTTACCCGTACTCTGAATCCTCTGTATTCTCATTGAAGCTTTAGGAGTTTGAACTTTCTTCCCGAACATCTCCAAATGAGTAGAATTGAAATAAAAAAAAATATGTAGTTGGGAAAAGTGAGGTGTGCTGAATATGCTAATTCTCGACATCAAATGTATTTGCAATAACAACACGATCACTATTGATTTTTCTCAGCGACAATATGGAGAATGATATTTTCCATGATTATACCATGAGTTGACATCACAGTCGGAGACACCTATAGTGGTTGTGATATATCATGATTCCAGAATTTGATGACGTTCCGAAAATGCATTGAAAAACATAACATACTTTGGTTTTTGGAAATATTGATATACCTACCCATTCATTTCGAAGATATTTACCTACGAAATTTCATGTGAGACAACCTGTATATTACCCGAAAAATATGCCAGCAAATACGCTTTACTGGCAATCACAAATAACAATGCTTACATTTGGATTTAAGAAGGGACAAGCGCTCGTTTACCCACCCCGTTCCTTTATTTTTAAATCCTGTACTGCCACCATCATCTGAAATTTTTTCCCGAAGAATGACAAACAAGGAATGTGGATCGGTTTGATCTAGAATAATCGGACTGAAACCATCATCAATATCACTTTCTTGAAGAAAAGTGATTGGTATTTCGGAACACATCGACAAAATATATTCCAATAGCATGTACAATTTATTCGAAAAGTTCATGTGGTACATCATGATAAAAGTAATTTAATTGTCATTCCAACTGTGAAAAACAAAAATCCATTGAATTCATTCAATGTTATTTCGAAGAATCATGTGTTAGTGTGGACATGAATGGATCGTTTTTCCTGTTAACTTCTGAGAGGTTCAGTGTAAATATTGGCAGGCGGTATAATCATATTCCGTCTGACATTGAAAATGAACATAGATATACATAGATCCGAGCGCATTGTGAAAACGAGGTCGACTGTCTATTCAGTAGTTATATCACAAGTGATGGATATTTTTGTGAGTACCTATACTTTGACATTTTTGTGGCAATATTGTTGTAGAAATTTACGAGACCAAATTTCTTTAAGAGGTATTTTTCAAAAGAAATATTGTCGAGTGGTAATTTTGTAACAATACTAAAGTATACTTTACGCGAAATATCTATCACAAGTGGTATATGACAAGATTATATATATTACAAACATTTAAAAAATATTGTTACTGTCTCTACGTTTTTTCGAATTTTTTCATTTGACAGTGACTGAATTATTTTGATAGGTTTGGTATAAACAATGGTAAATACCTATTTTATAGCACGTAGCGTGTATATTCGCCAATATACAAGCAACATGGTCGTATATTCGCAGGTAATATCCCAAGACTATGACAAATAGTCGACTATTATTTCCGTCATAATTCTTCGAGAGTACCTTGTATGTCGTGATAATTTGATGAGACCATATGAACATTAATAATCTGAATAATTCCCGAGCGCTTTAGCTCGAGGGAGTTATATTTTGATTATTAATGTTCATACGGTCAAATTGAATTGTCTCGAAATACAGGTTGCTCCAGATAAATCAAATGAAATGATAGTCTTTTTTGTCATAGTCGAGTGATATTCAGGAAGAATAATTTCTGAACACCACAAAATCACTCTGTAAGATTCCGGCCATATTTGTCACTTTCACTAATGTGAAAATAAGCCAATCATTCATATACGTTGATCAACATTTCATTCAACTCACTTTTGGCAACCACGAATTACTCATGAACAACAGGAACTCAAATATATAATAATTGATTATTTGAAATTGAAAACATAATTATTATAAGTGACAATTGCACCAGCACCATAGATAGCACCTGTTGGTGTCGCCTTTTCTATCTTTCCTTGTATGACCTGTGCTGCTGAAGTTGAAGCACGTGTTTCTTCTAACTGTCGCATCCTTTTCATCCATTTCGAATATTCTTTTTTTCCGATAGGATAATTTTTGTACCATGCAGTTCCCTGTTTTTTCTAGTAAGGATTTGGAGTCAAGAAAAAACGGTCGTTCGTTATGTGTGCAGCTCGATGGCTGAGAAGATTCAAGAAAATACGTACAGGAAAACGATTTATATTTTGACTGTCAGCTGTGAGCCATTTACTATCTGCGCACTTTTGGTTTCCTCCTTGGCAAGTTTTTGTGAATACAGGATTATATTCGATCTTGCCAGAATAGGTTCCATCGTTTTTCATTAATCTCTTGAAATAATTGATTTTACAATAGATACCTTCTCTTCCTCGCCAGACCAACTCTACAGATACTATTTGGAAAATTTTCTTCTGAAAGCCGTCTGGAGTATTCTCATCATAGCTATCTATAATAGCATTCAATTCATCTGAAGTGAGTGCTTCTGAACTTTCCTTCCTCTTTTGAGGACAACTTTGCAGGTTTCGCCTTTTTGCATTACGCGCATGCCTGGTACTTTGGAATTCAATATCTTCAAATGGATTCACCTTTCGTTTATGTTTAGTGAAGTATAATTCCTGGAGAGTTTTCGCTGTTGAATACCACATCAAATTAATTGTATACTCTTTATATTCTTCGCCATTTTCTTTATGCATATTCCATGCCCAATCTTTGAGTATTTCGGCTATCACGAGAGTTGTGGTAGTCGCACAAAATTCATAATTCTTCGGACGACAAAAAGTCATAAATTGTCTCCAGACTGACTCTATACTCTTTTCGGTATTTTCTGGGATAGTTTTGCTTGATGTTCACTAATTTCCGTAGTGGAACATAAACCAAAACGAGACCTTTTCAATTTTAAGAGGATGTTACGTCAAATTTTTACATTTACCATAGCACTCTTATACAATCAAAAAAAAATGCCGCTCATATTTCTCCATTTACCTGAATAGTCGATCATTTTGCATATCATTTGAATAAATTCATGACTTGAGTACTTCAAAATAATCAGGTTATACATCGATAACTTGTTGCATAATTACAAAGAGTGCCAGTTTAAATAATCCGACTGCGATTTATTTTGGAGTACGTATTGTATTTGATACGATTGTTTTTGAGTAAAGGAAGTAAATATAAACAATTTATTAATTTAAATACGAAATAGTACAATGAGAATCACAATTTTTATATAATACGTTTTTTTTAACTGGGTTATTTTCTGCGCTGGAAACCTGGCTACTGCTCATTGAAGTTCTAAAAATACTGGAGGTGTTATTACTTGAACGTGTAGCGTTTTTAAAATTGGATCTCACCTTATTTATTCTGTTTTGGTGATGTTGTTCATCTAACTGGAGGTAGGGTTTGATAGAATTGCTATTACTATGTCCTGTTATTTTAATTAAGTTCTTGTTCCGATACACCTGCTTTTGCCAATTGTGAAACAGCAGTGGCTCGGTGAGAATGATTTGAAAATGTTTGTCTTATTGAAATTTGCCAAGTCTGCATACTTTTTCGTCCATTTACTAATTTCATGCACTCCAATTGGCATATTTTTGTACCAGCCAAGGGTTTTTTGTTTTCTCCAGTTATAAATAACCTATCTGTTTCAATATTGATATTTTCGCTTCTTTTTATCATTACTTCATCTAGAAGTTTTTCTGGACAACGACTTCCTTCATTATAGTTGGGTACAAGCCATTTATTATTAGCACTCGGTTTTGCTCCTCCCTGTGTGGTTTTTGTAAAAATAGGATTATATTGTATTCTACCAGTTGGAGTATCATCATTTCCAGTTTCCTCTTGAAAATAATGAGTCAAGCATGACGCTCCTCATTTCCTCTCCACGAAAGTTCTACAGAAGCAATTAAAAAATTTTTCATTTGTAATCTTTCCGGTGTATTTTTATCCCACGCTTCTATCATTGCTATCCACTCGGTATCTTCAAATGCTGATGCACTAATCTTTCTCTTTACATTTGAAGTTCCCTTCTTCTTGAATTTCTTGCGTTCCGTGCGGCTCAAAATATGGGACTGGAGTATAATTATCGTTTTAACCACATTTTCTTCATAATTTTCTTAATTACCTTTTCGCATATTGAAAGCCCAATCTTCCAGAATGGATGCTATAATTTCTGTGGAAATTGATTCACTTAGTACATAGTTTATTTCACTACAAACGTACTTTTTTGTTTTCATTGTATCATGAGGCTCAGTATTTTGTATACTTTCGTCTATTGCATTTGATGATAAATCTCCGAATCGACTCATTTTTGTATATTGATGTCGATGTGGTTACTACAGAAATGAAATTATTGTAAAATTTTCGATTGGTGGAGCTACTTCATGTATAATCAGGTATTATCGAAATTATACAAGGTAACTTAACTAAATTCGACGTTCTGATTGGTTGAAAATTACACGAAAAAATAATCGGTGATATTTAGGATTTGATTAGTTAGATACATGCATTTGATTGACTGAATTAATTTCGTGGTATATAATCGATCATATGACACCGACATTTCAATTATAATGCTTGACAATATGGAATGTCTCAAAGATCTATGAATATTTGGGCGGATGTCGGTGTTGGTATATTTGTAATCCTAATTGGAACAGCAAAACAAAAAAGAGCTTCAGGAGGGGTGTTAATTTGCATTACCCGGCAAATATGAAATCAATGACTTACCAGTTTTTGATATTTGATCAATAAATTCTGGTCTGGCTCGAGCTGTTTCCTGAATTAGGATGATTTGGCACGTTCAGAATATTCCATGATCAGTGCCGTGTATTGATGGGGTTGAGTGAATTATACATTGAAAATAATGTTATGGATATGGCTTTATGGAGAACTTTCTAAACAAATAAAAACATTACATGTGATGTATCTGTGTTGTTCGACAGGTATCCCGAATTTGAAAGTAAAGATTTGCTTTTTCAAGTTCAGCGAGTGAATGACCCATACACACAAGCAGGTATGTGTTTGGTAATAGTAACAAAATAAAAATTAGCCACATTTCTATGCGCAGATCAACTTCAAATTACCCAATTCGAGAAAGGATACGAAGCAAAGAGTAGGATACTTCAACAACTGTCACTGCTCCAAGTTACCCAGAGAGTGATGAAATAGTTATTTGTGCAACGATTTGGGAAAAGCACTTTTTTCGTGATAAGCGAATTTCTGCGGAACGAGCGAGCGAGTTCCGCAAAAGAGAGCGAGTTACGAAAAATAGTGTTTCCCAACGTGTTTCACAAAATATTTTTTCTAATTTTGATATAATGTGATCCTTTTTCAGTTAGAAATATAACAGAATTCATATTTGAAAAAACTGAAGAACACGCTTTCAACGCATTAAAAATTAAAAAATAATTACAATATTCAACGACGATGAATATTAAAATAAAAAGAAAACATTTCTCAATTTCGAAGTGAAAAATAAAAAAAAATCGTCAGGTGTGGGGATTCGAACCCATCATATCATATCCAGAGCTCAGTCTGAAGCCTTAGACCGCTCGGCCACCGGACGACGTCAAACGCATTACCATACTTTAACGTAAGTAAGGAGGTTTTTTATGTACTTTTGTACCTGCTACCTGTGAGAGGGGCCTCGTTTTCAAGCTAACAAGTATGCATACCTTCTCAACTACACTCATGGTCAAAATTTCAGTTTTGCTAAAATGACGTAGGTTTTCTGGCTCTGGTATCTTGGACTATTTTAATTGATTTCGACAAAGCACCCCACGCTTTCGAGCATACCTAGTCGTTGAATATTGAAATTATTTTTCACTTTTTAGTGCAGTGAAGAAGTACTTCAAGTAGTTTAGCCTTAAAATTATAACAAATTTTATTCCTGTATTTTTCGCAACTGGTGGTGGAATTTACTTTTCAGCACCAGTTACGAAAATTTTTACTTTTCGTAACTAGTGATGAAAAGTAACACATTTGATAACATCAACGAGTTTTGAAAAGTGTCACTTTAAATGTCAAAATTAGAAGAAAAATATAGTATTGTTACGTGAAGAAGAGAATGACGTCAATAGAGGAAACATTACAGCGTTGCCAATATGTGCAATATTTCGAGGTTTTTGTATACTATATTTATTTATTTATTTATTATACACGGGTTTTCCCCTTTTTACATATGAAATATAATATAGATACATAATTATACTGAATATAAACCAAAAATGAACAATTATAGTAGTACTACAGTAATAGACGGACACTATACTACCAATCTTTTCAAATTGGCTTTGAATGAATTTGATGTTATTCCAGTAGATTCCAAACCTCTATTGCAATATTCATTACCTAATCTAACAAAACGTGACAACGTACTATGATAGCCATAATTTGTGCGATGGTAGGGAACTTGGAATAAGTCCAAGTTACGAGTAGGTCTGTTAGGAACTCTAAAATAAATCAAATGGAGCAATGAAGGACAATCTATCTCCCCTGATAGTATCTTATGGAGAGTAGTCAAGTCAGATCTTATTCTACTACTTTCCAAGCTGGTAATATTCAAATTTAGCATAACTTGCATATAATCGTATTCACCTTGTTGCAGATTCATTTTAAATGCCATACACCTTAGAAATTTTCTATGCACTCTTTCTATTTGATCGATGTGAGTTTGATAATATGGTGACCACACTGGTGAGGCGTATTGAGTAACCGAATATACCAATGATAGATATAACGTTCTAAAGGCCATAACAGATAGTTTTTTAGTATTTCTAGAAATTAAACCTGATAATTGAGAAGATTTACTGACTATACAGTCAATATGATGTGCAAAATTTAATTGATGGTTAAATATAACTCCTAAATCGCGAATTTCAAAAACCCGTTTAAGGCTGTTTTCAATTTGATAATCGAATTGAATAGGATTATTGGACCTAGAAAATGAAATACAATAGCACTTGTCAACATTGGGTGACATCCCATTATTTTGTGACCAATTGATCAATGCGTTCAAATCAGATTGAAGGTTTTCACAGTCCATGTCGGAGTTGATTGGCATATAAATTTTGAGGTCGTCGGCGAAGAGAAGGTATTCACAGTGGCAAAAATTAAGGGCAATATCATTAATGAAAATATTGAAGAGAAGTGGACCCAGATGTGATCCCTGCGGGACACCAGATGTAACATGAATATCACTGGAAATGTGGTTTTGAATTTTTACCAACTGTTTTCTTTTTAAATTTCCAATTAACCTTGGAAAATCTGTTTCTTGAAGTTTATTATTCAACAAACCGTGGTTGACCCTATCAAAGGCCTTACTAAAATCAGTATAAATTGTATCAATTTGAAGACCTTTTCTAGGGCTCTGACAATATCTTGTTGATATACTAATAAATTTGATGTTGTTGATCTACCTGTAGCAAATCCATGTTGATTTTCATTCAGCAAATTTTTGCAATGGCACGAAAGGTAGTGCACAAGTAAAAATTCAAAAAGTTTTGGAATGGCTGAAAGTTTACTAATCGGTCGATAGTTTTTTATGTCATCCCCTTTGCCACTTTTGAAAATGGGGGTGACATAACTATTCTTCCATTGGCAGGGAAATATTCCAAGCTTCAATGATAAATTGAATATTTTACACAATGGCGTAGTTAGTAAATAAACACATCTTTTAAGGAAATAAGTCGGGATCCCGTCTGGCCCACAACTCAAGTTATCTTTTAATGAATTCAACCCATCGAATACTTCCTCAATGCTGAATGTTATGAATGGAATATCTACTGCTGACGCCTCTGATTCGTTCATGATAGCATCTAAACCCAATCCTTCTCTAACATAAACCTCTGAAAAATTTTCGGCAAAAGATCAACAATATTTTTCCCTGTATCAGCTATTTGATCATTAAGATGCATATTATTTGGAAATCCATGATTTTTTCTCAATGAGTTTATATAATTCCAAAAATATTTTGAATTACTGATTATTTGGTCATCAATATTTGCTGTATAAGTATCATGACAAAATTTCATAAATTATTGTACTTCTTTTTTTCAGTTATAAGTACTTTCAGCTCTTTGGTATACCATTTTGGATAAGTTGTTGGTTTACTTTTCTTCCTAGGAATAAAGATTGCAAAAGAGTTGCCAATAATTTGGTAAAATTTCTCAACCATAGTATGAATATCTAGGTTATTGAATAGAAGTCTCCAGTTTATTGGTGCTAAATAATTATTTGAACCTACATAGTCTGCATTCTCAAAATCATAGTAAAACTTTTCAAATAGAAGTGGTTTAAATTTAACTAATAGTTCCAATTCGGCAGTAATGGCTTTATGATGGAAGTTATTAGGTAACAGTAGGTCAGTGGCCTCCTGAACCTGAACAAAAACATTTTGTGAAAAAACTAGATCTAGATATACATTATGATTATTGGGAATGAAATTGAGTTGTTTAAAATTAAGAAAAGAAAAATGATCACATATAACATGGGCTGGATATCCTTGAGGGCACCGAACGCTAAGTCCATGTTCCTCCGAAGATACCCACGTAGCCAATGGTAAATTATAATCACCAAAGAGATAACATTGAGATGCCCTGAATTTCCCTAATATTTGTTCGACAGAAGTACAATGATCTATATAAATATATATTGAACAGTATAAGATTCATTTAACAATATGAACAGGGTTTTCATAAAATCTAATGTGGAATCAACTACGACTCAAATATTATTATAAGTCACTATCTTGCATCGTTCAAGATAACCTCTTGGGGGTATATACGTTGAAAAGGGAAACATTCTCATTTGAATATTGAATAGAAATATTTTTCTGTGAATTGAAATATCCACGATAAAAATAAAGTTATTTTTTCCAGTACTCCCCCGGCTAAAGCCGCGCTGAACAAATATCTGATAAATATTTTGAAAGTAGCCTGACTCAAAAGAAAAAATGTGAGAGTTTAAATTTGCATTTTCTATTCCAGTCTTCATTATTAACTCATATAGATGAATGAGATGAAGACAAATGTTTTCCAAGGAGAAATACTCGCCAAAAATCATTTGTAACATTAATGCAAGACTGGCATCGCATTATATAGATCTGCAATATATTTTCGTCGACGAAAATCTATTTTATGCTTGCACTTCATTTCAATCGTAGATTTTTGAATTCCAGATGATCGTGGAAGGGCGAAATAAATTTTAGTCGACAAAAATGTATTGAAGACCTAGTGAATGCGATGCTCGTCCTGCATCAATGTAACAAATGATTTATAGTAAGTGCTCTTCCATTCATCTACATGAGTTCATAATTAGGAGTTGAATGTTCAATGTCCAGCGTGGCTTTGGCAAGGGATGTTAGATATTCACCAACAATAACTTTATTTTCATCGTGGAGTTCTTAATTCGAAGAACAATATATGTATTCAATATTTAGTTGTGAATGTTTTCCTTCTCAGTATTAGTGAGGATTGGAATCGGTAGTACTACATTAAAAACAATATTTCCCTAGTGTTCTCTCGAACGTTGAGTGATGAAAAAGTTAATTTTTGTCGTTTATTGCAAAAACAAAAAATTAAGTCTGCTCCACAAAGAAATCCGGTAGTGCCCAGCTGAAGAACAATATACTTCGAAATAAAAAAACCTAGGTTTTTTAGTTTCTTTTTATGGTTGTCTTTACCTTGCACCACCAACCTTAGTATCTTCAATACTCTTCCCATTGGAATATAAATGAATATAGACTCGGTCAGTAAAATGGTTAACTCTTATTCGCAAAAATAGCTATTTGGAGAAAAGTGCATCATTTTGCCACCCGAACGGTTTCCAGAAGAAATAAAAAAACACATCATTTCTTGTCATACCAGAGATTACAGTTATTTCTGCAAATCGGAGTAACTTCCAGCTTTCATGTTTGAGCATTGTTATCTGCAACATAATTGATGTTTCTGAAAACTTTTAAGCGCTTGAAAATCCAAATTTTGTAAAATTAATTGTAACCGCTTTCTTAGTTGTTTGAACAACCCTCAGAAGTTAATGAAAACTTGTACGAGTTATAATCACGGGGACCTTACCTTTTATAGTGGGATCCGAAACCACTCTTGGGACCTTGAAAAAATTTTTCACCAGCTGCGGGATTCCAAATCCAATAATAGTTCCCAGCGATATTTCGAGGTAAACAAATGTTTTTCACCGATATTAGTAGGAGATTCAAGCCGGTTCTGGCTCTCCCCCCACCACTATGACGTCACGTGTGACCTTGAATGGTTGCAGGTGTGCAGTGTGTGTGTGTTTGACCTTGAGATTTGACTTTGAGATTTGTCATTGAGTTTTGACATGGGGTTTCGTCGACTTTGGGATTCGACTTCAGTTTTGACCTTGAGTTTGACCTAGAGATTCATAACATTAAGTTTTGAATAGACAAATCGAATTTAAATGGTTTTCTTCACATACAGGATTCAATATAAAATTGAACCAGAGAAAGGTAGATCTCAGGTGAAAAACAACTACTTTCCTGGCAAATACCACGCAGAACGTTGAATGATATTCACCTGAAAATCCATGCATACTTCCATATAATATCAATGGACATTGAATGCAAATGTTTCTTTCTGATAAGCTCGATTATGTTTAATTTATGTCGTGTTCACCTAACAATCCGCATACCGGTTTCAGGCTTCTTGGCCCTCATCAGTACGGAGTAGTCAACCAGCCAAAGGTCCAAAGAACTCTGGCTGAAGTGAGACACAACGAAACAAACCATCATCGATCTTGTAACACCTATAGGTACGCCGGAAAAGATAAACTTCAACTGGCGGTACCTAGTGACAGAAAGAAACACTCCGAAAATCTCCCACCTCGATAGGTTTCTAAATAAAAGATTCCTTCTCAGTAGGAGTGGCAAGCCCGTCTAGCATATAGTGAGAGATAAGTGCCATGTGAAGTGGAATGAATAGACAAATCGAATTTAAACTGTTTTCTTCACATACAGGATTCAATATAAAATTGAACCAGAGAAAGGTAGATCTCAGGTGAAAAACAATTACTTTCCTGGCAAATACCACGCATAACGTTGAATGATATTCACCTGAAAATCCATGCATACTTCCATATAATATCAATGGACATTGAATGAAAATGTTTCTTTCTGATAAGCTCGATTATGTTTAATTTATGTCGTGTTCACCTAACAATCCGCATACCGGTTTCAGGCTTCTTGGCCCTCATCAGTACGGAGTAGTCAACCAGCCAAAGGTCCAAAGAACTCTGGCTGAAGTGAGACACAACGTAAACAAACCATCATCGATCTTGTAACACCTAAAGGTACGCCGGAAAAGATAAACTTTAACTGGCGGTACCTAGTGACAGAAAGAAACACTCCGAAAATCTCCCACCTCGATAGGTTTCTGAATAAAAGATTCCTTCTCAGTAGGAGTGGCAAGCCCGTCTAGCATATAGTGAGAGATAAGTGCCATGTGAAGTGGAATGAATAGACAAATCGAATTTAAACGGTTTTCTTCACATACAGGATTCAATATAAAATTGAACCAGAGAAAGGTAGATCTCAGGTGAAAAACAACTACTTTCCTGGCAAATACCACGCAGAACGTTGAATGATATTCACCTGAAAATCCATGCATACTTCCATATAATATCAATGGACATTGAATGCAAATGTTTCTTTCTGATAAGCTCAATTATGTTTAATTTATGTCGTGTTCACCTAACAATCCGCATACCGGTTTCAGGCTTCTTGGCCCTCATCAGTACGGAGTAGTTGTTTACGTTGTGTCTCACTTCAGCCAGAGTTCTTTGGACCTTTGGCTGGTTGACTACTCCGGAGTAGTCTACCAACCCAACATGTGATTGAAGATCCTCAGTATATGTAAAAATATATGATGTAGTTAAAAAAATATGTTTTCTTGTTTGTTATTTGAAAGAAATAAAATTGGAAAAGATGCTTAATTGTGTGTTTTATTTAGAATTTGATGGAATATACTCAAACTTTGAGTGACAACTTTCAGAACATTATTCGATATTTCATCAGACCAGATAGAAAAATGACATAGAAAATAAATTACAAGTCAACTATCTTAGCAGCTGAATATCAACAATATTTGTAGCTAATGGTGTGTAAGAAAAAATATTGGTGATATTAATATATTTTCCCAAATATGATACAAAAAAGACTTCATAAAGCCGAAGATGGCGCCCCAGCACGCACCATCCTGTGTGACCAACCAAATAACCAATTATTCACATGTACACTCCAATCAGCTTTATGAAGTCTAGGAAAATCAACACTATTCAAAATTATCAACTCAACATTATTAGACATTATTTATCACAATGTTCCTTATATACACCCTCATAAAATTTAAACATTGCTAAATTTTGCTGATATTGAGCCTCGCGATTGGCATTCAATTTTTCCAATTCTTCCATTCGTTCTTTCAATTTGCAAGCCTGTCGAAGGTGTTCATCATATTCTAATTGAACTTGTCTCAATTCGTCATAAGATGGACGAGAACGTTCGACCTCCCGTCCAACCTTATCCATTATCTCCTTCAACTGTCGACTAATGGACAATGCAATGTCTGGAATTGAAGACGATGATGGATTCGACTTTTCAACTCTTTTCTCACCTCCGACCTTGGACGATGTTGGTATAGGTTTAGCTGAAGCAACAGATGGTCTACGATAATTACCATCGATCGGTTTAGCCGCCACCGGTGCTAGGGATTCCACCACGATGGCTGTGTTGGGTACTACATTTCGCTGCCGCCTATTACTGGCGGCCCGTGCAGTTGTCATGGCGTATGGGCTGTATTTCCTCACACCATCCTTAAACTTCTGCAGTCCCGAACACTTGGCAGATCCTCTCTTGGAGACTTTTGCCTTTATAGGAGCCTGCTTTTTGGTTAGCTGCTCCACCGAAGGAGGTCTCGTGGTGAATTCATCATCGGAATCCGAACACCTGCGCTTCATGCTCAACTTCGATGGTCCAGCGTCGTTCAGGGATGGTACAGGTGACAAAAGAGTTGGCAATGACTTATTCCATTCGGAACATTGTGATAATCTATCATCATCTTGAATCACTTCACCTTCTTTTTGGGATGGTCCCGCCACACCAGCATCCTCACAACTCTCACTTCTATCAGGGCGAGCCAAAGTCATAATATGCATGATGGTCAGTGCAGCAGCCTCATTTTGCGATGGGGTGGAATTTTTCATGATGAAAATCTGAAACAAAGCTAAAAATGTTAGATCGATACCAGCGAGCATAGTCGAAGGAATGATTGTTTCGATCCAGCACTCGTAGTTTTATGCCTTTTCCCCACTCTTCGGGAGGAGGAGTCCATGTAAAGCGCATGCGCTGGCAATATGCAGGATGGTTGATGTTTACACGCCTTAGGCGAGTGGATGTTTTGGGGTGGGGGTATGGAAGTTATTTCTACGACTCATCTTCTAGTTTCGATATGTGTTTCTTGGAGTGGGATTAAGATCAAAATCATATAAATTAAATACTGCAATGGTAGGACTTCATTCGAAAACTTGTATCTTGTTTAGAATTATCAAAATGTGTTTCAAACGTGCCGTTGAAGAAGTTGTCAACATGTTGGAAGAATTGAATATTCAAGAGGAAGCAGGCTTCATGGAAGAAGAAGAAGTAGAAGCAGAAGCTGCAGGTGAAGCAGATGCAGCAGAGGTAGAACCAGCAGCAGCAGTGGACCCCGTCAACGATGAGGGAGCATTGGCTGACGAAGACGAAGACGATCATTTGGTTGCCGATGATGAGGGGCTAGGAGATGACGTCTTCGACGATGAGGTGTTGTCCAGAGGCAGGGCAATCAATACCGCATCGATCGCTCGCCAGGATGACCTTCTGTACTGTGTCAACTACAGCATAACAGAGGTGATGACGAGGGATGGGATGCGGAATTTGTGTTTTCTGTGTTTCTCCACATTCAGCGGAATGGTCAATTTCCACTAGCGGTGTCGGGCATTGGATCTACACATGAGGAGGAAGTTGGGAGACATCGAGGCGAAATTTTGTGCCCGCTGTAAAATTCCATTGTTTCAGGTGAAATTGGGCGACATATGCTGCTATTGCAATAGTGCCTAGTTTCATTTGGAATAATGGATTGGAAGCAATGTTGTACATAATGCATATTTTTTTTAATATAAATTTATTTTGATGATGACTTTTTTGAATAAATTACCTTGCCTAATAACAGTCCTATAATTTTTCTACTTCCAAACAATAAACATTTCTGCATATGGTGAAATTGGTTTCAATGCAAAAACAGATTTTTCTGAATCATTCAAATAATTCTAACACGTCTGAGCTCGAATTAATTTTCCCTTCTTTAAAGTGAATAGATCAATGTTGAAATAAAAATAATATATCATTTAGTCTACACATAAAATATTCTTATAAATTGTGAGACTTAGAATTTTTAAACTCGAAATGATCGAGCACATTCCTACTACGCACTTCATTCCCACTCCTGACATCCCCTCCACTCCTCTGAATGATATAAATAGAGTCGCACATCGATCATTTCCTCACTTCTGATCATCATGTCAGACGTAACCAAAGCCGTTGCTGATTCCAGTTGTTATGTGTTGGAACGTGGTGATTCACCACCTCCAAGTTTGTTGGAGCCGTCAGCAGTTGGCCACATCCAAGTAGCAGAGGTCGGTTCCAGCAGTGATCTTATGGAAGCGTCAACTTCAGGACCACCAATGGATTGGGGATCGGACTCTGATTCAGAGTCATCTTCTGAGCCATCTTCTGAGTCCGAGTCATCTTCTGATGGGGACAACCTTTGGTGGTTGAGTGACGAGGAAGGTATGCTGGATGACCACATTTGCACCGACACTTGCGGGTGTGTGAGCGACGCGGAGGGGCGAAGAAACTACCGTGAATCCTGGTGGGACTATGTGCACATACGCAGACCACCACGCAGACGGCCGGCCGTACTGCAACCGGTGGAGGACGAAGTGTTGGTCGTGAGTGACGATGATGTCATCATGATAGACTCGGACGATGATGTCATTGTAATAGATTAGAGGTGGAGTAGATATTGGAGGGTAAATTCTGAAGGTAGTACTCACAGGATGGTGCGATGGTTGGGGCATCATCCACAGGGTGGGCGCGCGCGGGGTGCCACCCTCTACTCCACCAAGAATAATTTTTTGAATAATAAAATAGTTATACATCAGAATGATGAAAGTTGAAGAACATCGGTGCGCCCACAATGATATATGACAAATTTTTTTTTAAATATTACTTGGGAACCGAGAACATAATGTTATAAAGTTAAGAATAAGCAAAAAACTTATATCTAGTGAAATCACATTCAGTCTTCACGTAAAATATTATCAAATTACTTATGGAAATAAGTCTATTTGAAACTTGAATGATCGACTACATTCTTACTCCGCGCTTTACCCCCACTCCTCTGAATGATATAAATAGAATCACACATCGATCATTTCCTCACTTCTGAACAACATGTCGCAAGTAACCAAAGCCCCTGCCGACTCCACTAGTAATGTGCTGGAACGTGGTGATTCACCACCACCAAGTTCATTGGAGTTGCCAGCTGGTGATGGCTCCATTCAGGTGAATGAAGTGAGCTCTTCTTCTGACGCCCATTATGAGGCAGTTGTAGACTCAGGTTCAGATTCAGATTCTGACGATTCGATCGATTGGGAGAATTTAAACTTCCACGAATGCAATGAAAATTGTGGTTGTGTCGTCTTCTTAGATGAGATACATGATTATTTGTGAGGGGTAAACTAGATATTGGGGTGTACATTCTGAAGGTTGGTACACACAAGGATGGTGCGAGGTTGGGGCACCATCCACGGGGTGGGCGGGTACGGGACGCCACCCTATAATTTATCAAGTATTAATTTTCATGTATATTTGGAAATCAAAACATTTATAATATATATATATATATATATATATATATATATATATATATATATATATATCAATGATATATCATAAATTTAAGATTTTCTACAAATATTCGATTTCACTTGGGAAAATCAAACATGATGTTATATAGCTCATACTATACATTTATTCATCAATCACAAAATCTTTGATGGAATATTTTCAGTCTATGAACGGCATTCAATATTGGATCAATAATGTTAGCAGCTTCATTTATTCTTCTTCGGAATCTCATTCGATCTGCTGCCACATATTGCCAATACGTCTTTCTTGCATTTTTATATGCATAACTCCAAGTTACCAAATAGTAGGCTTCATTATTATTTTCATTTATCATCACTCTTTTCATAGTGGTGTACGTGTGTGTGTATGTGTGATGTGACTTATTCAAACTACACAATTCAAATGAAATGATTACACTGAATATTATATATATATATATATATATATATATATATATATTTCGTTGTGGATTATCTGACACAATGAAGAAGAGAAATATTTTATTATATTTTATTCATACATGTTAAGGAATTAAAAAATCTATGGAATCATCCGAATCAATGTCTTCATCCAATTCCAGACATATCGTTTCATCCGAGTCGTAGACTGAATCTCCTGCATGTGCATTGACTTGAAGATCTTCATGTTCATTGGGAACCCATCGCTCCAAATTATGGTCCCATATGACAGCGCGGACGGTAGGTTGTTGTCGCCTCCTTTCTCGCATTTCTCTCATCAACTCTTCTATAGTCATCGAAGATGAACTAACATGATTGTCCTGAATAGTTGCACTAGCCGGAGGATTTGGTGTAACTTCCAGGGATTGCACTGGACCAGTAGTCGAGTCAGCTGCACATATAACTTTAGACATTTTGGATGTAAGTGAAGCAATGAATCAGATGCAATTCAATCAAAAGATATCGAATGAGTAGGAGAATACAGTTAGAAGTGGGGGGAGTGCCCTTTCCCAAACACGAGTGTAGATGGGAGGAAGAGTTTCGAACATATGTATAAAAGGTGACACACATGCCAACTACAACACATTGAAGTTTCAATCATTGATTCTTACATTCAGTTTGAAAATATCATTAAAGTTATTGAAATGAATACCGCCGAAAGTTGCAGCATTTTATCAACTTTGTTGGTTGATGGAGCTGAGAAGTATTTGTCAAATGATGTGATTCCAGAATTGGATCAACCTGACCATTCCAACACTACAACGCCAGATGATTTTGATATGGCCGAGTTTCTTATGATGACTGATGAACCAACAACAGCAACAGCAACATCAATTGATTATTTGGAACGTGATATTGAAATATCTCAATTATTGCCAACCTGTTCTTCGCCGCCCAATAAGGAGGAAGAGAAAGTAAGACAAGTGAAAAATAGGAGGAGAAATACAGTCGATGATACCGACCTGGTGGTTCCAAAGCCCGCTTCTTCCAAGGCTAAAGGAAGGTCAAAAAAAGGTAATTCAAGGAGAACAGCATCATCATCATCTCTTACCCCAGATTCCATATCAACGTCACTATTGAATTTCATTGATCTTTCATCGTATGCCCCCTGCAAAATGTGTTGGAATTCAAAAGTTGGTGAAAAGAGGCATCCTTGATAAGAAAGCAGTCCTTGCTCAGTGCGACGAAAAGGATCAAAGTTTGCAAGAGGACGTGAAAACCATAGCTATACTTCAGGGGCGCATTGCAATCATGAAGAGAGATTTGGCAAAAGTTGAAAATCAATATGATTCTCTGCCATCCAAAGTTGATGTGGAGCGGAGAAACAACAATGATTTGCGCAAGAATGCAGAGAATGAGTTGAATGAATTCCGCAACACCAAGGAAGCTGTCATGATGACATATCAGAAGTGCATAAAAGACTTGAACAATGCACTCCACATTGATAGTGAATAGTTTTTTATTTATTAATTGTATTGAATTGAACATATTGAATTTGGATGTGCAAATGTAATTGTGTGGGTTGTGGACAATTAAAATAAAAAATATTTTGAAGCATAAACTAGTTTATTATTTTAAAACATTATATCATATAGAAATATTACAAAATGGCATTCTTTGAGATCCATGAATTGTGTTCATTGGAAAAACCTAACCATTTGACAAAAACTTTTTGACCTTTTCTCTTCAATATCTTCTCGACAAGGTACACGTCCGGATTTTGAGTTTTCTGCAATTCAGCTTCATAGAAGCAGCCTTGAATGGGATTCTTATCCATGTCTTCGAGAATGTATGTTGGTGGATATGTACTGTTGGCTTTGACGACTTTGAATAATTCCGTGGTGAAGTTGGCTTCATAGCCCTTTTCGAATAAATTTTTATACTTGCTAATACGAACTATGTCATTCACTCGATATTTTGGCTTGATTTTTTTCATCTTCTTTCTTTTTTTCTTTTTGATGATTTTCAACTTTGTAGTGGTTTTAACTTCGATGGGTTTCATACCTATTGTGCGATGTTTCTTATGGTTATATCTATGCGTTATGATTGGAAGGATTTCCAACCATTTATGATTTCCATTCATTGAAAACTCCTTATAGATCCAAGTTTTGATTGTTCGAATTACTCTTTCAGCCATAGATGCTTTTGTAGTACAAAAAGTGGAATAATGTTTAATATTTTTTCGCTTCATTAATGACGAAAAATTGCTATTGTGAAATTCCTTTCCTTGATCGCTTTGCACATGTTTCGGAGAATATTTGGCATCTTCCAATACCATCGCCATGGCATCAGTTATATCTTCACCGGTTTTTGTTCTGACTGGTTTTGTCCACATATATTTAGAGTAACAATCGATGACCACTAAAATGTATCGATAACCTTTATTAATTTTGGCATAAGGTTGAAATTCTGCCAGATCTATTTGCCACAAATCTCCTTTGCCTTTGACGACAGTTGATCTTCTCTGGAAGTTACGACGAGCTGGCTTATGTAACTCGTCCACAATATGACGTTTGATATTATTAGCCATTCTTCTTCTTCTCTGTTGATATTGCAATGATGAAGTGATTGTTCAATGAAGTTGTATCAATATATAATACCTTCTTCACGTAGCTCCTCTATTATTGATATGATCTCATTTTCATGTCCTGTATGACCGGATGCTTTCGAAGCAATTAACAGTCGCAAACGATCCACTAACTCTCTAGGTTTATTCCAGTATACATAATTCTTCGGTTTCGATGTAAACAATTTCTGTAACTTTAATTTTTCATTCCTTCACCGCTTTGATTCAGAAGTGCATTGGAAATATTTCTCGATTTCAATAGTGGTTTGACGACTTCTTGATATTTCTTTGATTTTTTATATCTTATTCCATTTTTGACTTCATACTTTTTGTACAATGCTTTAAAACCAAAATTTCGATAATGTTTTCAATTTCTGCATCACCAACTCCAGGCGGTTTCTTGAGGAATATCAAGTTATATAAATCTGAAGTGCCAGGGTATTGACGTAATTGCATAGTACCATCCCAGAAGGAAATATTTCCATCATCAAAACGGACTTCTAGATTTCCCATTTTTAGTGTCTGTGTTGAAGGATCTACCCTCACACCATAATTCACATCATATGCACTATTGCCATTTCTAATATTTTGCAAATGTTGTTTTAGTCTCAAACCATTGCTGGAAGATTCCAAATCTCGTGATGTCGTCATTGATGAAGTGGGTGTTTCGAATAGGGTAGTTGCAGCTATTTTCTCGCCATCCACATCTTTGATAGTTTCATTATCAATACCTGAAAATGATGTATCGCTGCTGAAAGATTGTTTTTTCCCAATTGGAGTGCTGGTTCGGATGGATCGAGAAGGTGTAGACGGTTTCACAATAGCAGCAGAAGAAAGAGCATTAGTGGTTTTGTGATGGATCATGAAGTTTTTCGAGGGCAATCTTTTCTTCCACATTTCCACTTTTGATGGAATTGAATTTTTGTCGAACAGCTTCGGTCGCTTGAACTAGTTGACGTTTCAAATCCATTTTGGTTTCTACACATTCATCCCGCAAGAGATTCATTATTTCGATGACGAGTTTATTGTAGTGACCTTGACGGAGTTCGATGAATGATTAAGTCTTTCCGAATTGAGATATCAAGGATATATGAAACTATCAAATCCTTTGCGATATCGTCCATCACATACTTTTCGATCTTTATCAATGACAAGGAATCCATACTGATCATCCCAACAATTCACGCACATCATTTGAAATTCTTTGAATGTGACATCGGGCGAGACGTGATCAGAGAAAATATGATGTAAGTTCATTTCGTCTTGCTTGAATATGACGATGAAGTTGGTATTGTCACGCACTAGCTGTTTGGGAACTCGTGAATAGGTCGAGGATTTGTAAATTCTTTAATAAATAAATTGCCGTTTGAATTGCATTTACCTGGAGGATATCAATATTCTGGACCCGGAACTAAATTACAAAAACGATTGGCACGCAACGATCCAGGCATCAATAAATTGGATAGGGCCTGTAAAACACACGACATTCAATACTCGGAGAATCTCGACGATATTGAAGCTAGACATAAAGCAGACAAACAACTTGAATACAGTGCTTGGGATAGGGTCAAATCGAAGGACGCAAGCATTCGTGAGAGAGCAGCCGCTCTACTCGTCATCAACATAATGAAGGCAAAAAGGCACTTCGGTATGGGTTGTGATGTAGGCAACTCCAAACGAAGGAGAAAAAATAAATCATCGAAGAAAAATGGGCGGAATAAAATCAGAAAAGTAGCATTCGGAGCAGGAATTGTACGAAAAGTTCGGGATGAATTACATAAAGCTGGAGGTAATCAATTCGTGACAAACAATAGAAAGATGGCCACAACAATGGCGTTGAAAGCAGCACGTAAATATTTGAAAGCAGCAGGCAAAAAGAAAAAAATTCACACACCTCGCATAATACCTATTCCGAAAGTTTGTGGAATTTTACCATTGATACCAATTTTTGCCGGATTGTCTGCATTGGGTAGTTTGGCCGGTGCTGCTGCAGGTATAAGCAGAGCTATAAATTTGGCAAGTGCAAGCAGAAATGATCTGAAAGAGGTTGAACATCACAACAGAAAGATGGAGGCGATAGCTTTAGCAAAAAAGGGTAGTGGTATATTCTTGAAACCATATCGCAAAGGCCTCGGTATCTACCTCAAACCATATACATCAAAAAACTAATTGATGCCCTACCTCTTAAACCTCTCACAGATATCGATCTGACATATTATGCCAAACAATTGAAAATTCCACATTTTCGTGGTGTGTTCATGCGTGATAATTTGCCAACCTCAGGACCACGTAATCATGAAACAGCCATCATCAATTTGGATAGATTCAGCGGTCGAGGAACACATTGGGTGGCATACAGGAAAATTGGAGGAGTTGCAACATATTTCGACAGTTTTGGAGATTTAGCCCCACCAGTGGAGTTGGTCCATTACTTCCGGAAAGGTATACATGCAGTCGAAGAAATCATGTATAATTATGAACGTGAGCAGAAATACAATACAGTTGTGTGTGGACACTTATGCTTGGAGTTTCTCTCTCTTCCAATCACCCGAAAAAACTAAAATGGATTTCACGCCAGAAATGGATCGAGAGCTATTAGAGAATGGGGCATTCCTCATCGCATATTCAAGATTACGCAGCTTGAAAAAAATGAGTAAAGGTCAACTTGCAGATATGCCCAAAGATGTCATGATTTCTTGTGCAGCTAATGAAATTGCATCGGTTTGGGAAATACTTCCCAAACACCTTCAAGAGGATATTGATATTTTAAAATATAAATATTGCTATGAACATCATATGGACAATGCAAGTGTTGGAACATCAAATTCCAGTGATGTGAAAGACGGACCCATACCTCGAAAACTATTTTGTTGTTATTGCACCATCGATGATTGTAATATTGGTGCCAATAACAATCAAGTTGAATTGGGACACACAATGCCGCCGAGGAAACGAAGAAAATTATATCACATGTGTTGTGAACAACAATAAAATGATTTGATATCATATGAATGCAATCAGTCATGTCACGAAAGTTCGAGCTACAAGCTGTTAGAACCAGTGTCTTGAGTGCAGACTTCTACCCACCCATTGAGCTGGATAAGAATAGCCGTTATGGATTGGGGCTTTTGGGATTCTATGGATGCAACACAATCCACAACATCACGGAAAAGAACAACTTGATCACTGTTGCCATCCCTTTAGGGGAAACAACACTCAGTATGATCCATAAGATAGAAATTCCAAGTGGCGCATATGAGATAGAAGAAATAAATGCTGTTATCCAACGAGAACTTGAATTCCAGTATTTCATGGCGCGAAACATGATGACACCACACTAGATGAATTGTTCAGCCTTCGAGCAAACAATAATACATTCAAATGTATGATGCAATCAAAGTATGTGGTGAACCTGAAACACAAAAACTCAATAGCATCCCTATTGGGATTCGAGAGAAAAGAATTCAGTGCGAATCGCATGCATGAATCTACATATCCTGTGGATATTGTACCCGTGAGACTCATTCGATTGGATTGCAATATCATTTCAGGATCATACATAAATGACGAAAGAATCATATTCTTTTTCATTTGATGTTGATGTTGAGCCGGTTATAATATAACCGAAGAGCCAAACAACATTATTTATAGCCCATCAGCCCAGAGGACGTCAGTTCATCGACAACATTACTCTGGCATATTGGATCATCGAAATAATCTCATTGATTTCGGTAGTGTGGAAGAAATAGTTGTCATATTGGAATTGAAGAAACTACAATAACGAATGTAATGGGTTTTTGCTACAACAAACGACAAAACAGTGAATACGAAATATTTTCACCAAACAAAGATCGTCATTCATCAAATATCGTCAAAAAGAAAAGTTTTGCCAGGAAGAAGGTCATTTCACAAGTGTATGCTGAACGGCAAAGACATACATTGCCAGCGAGAGATCTTAATTTTCTAAAATCTATTGGACTCAGAATTCGACAATAAAATGGCACTCGAAGCAAACAGTGACAAGTTGAATATTTTCAATGAACCAGTAGTCGATCATTCTCTCATAAGTCTGCACGAGCAAACCTATAAGCCGTACGGATCACCATTGTTCAAGAATTCAGATGAAATCCGAATTGCAATCAACAATCAGGATGTAATACTGGACATTGCCGACAGTTTCATTTACATTGAGGGAAAATTCATTCCAAAAGAAGTGAACAAAGTATGCTATCTTTCCAACAATGCTTTGGCATTCCTCTTCGATGAGATCCGCTATGAAATGGGTGGTGAGCAAGTTGCCGTTGTTCGAAAACCAGGTATAACATCCACAATGAAGAATATGGTTTCATTTGGGCAATCACACTCTCACATGCTTTTGACAACTGGATGGGGACTTTCCGACACGGAACAATACATCATAGATGCACCTAGTCATTTATTCAGTGGAAAACTTCCTCTCAAATATTTGATGGGTTTTGCCGAGGATTATAAAAAGAGCATTCTGAATGCAAAACAAGAACTGATTTTGATTATAGCTCGATCATTCAAGAATTCATATATTGGAGAAGTTGATGCCTCTTTGGAAATTACAAAGATTGAATGGAAAATAAAACATGTTGTACCCGATGAAACAGAAGCTCAAATTATTCAGTAGAATAAATAAGAGTGGCCTGAATTCAAAAATCAAGTTGGCTTATCGTATGTGGGATCTTTATGAATTACCCTCATTGCGCAGCACATCTTCAGACATATGGGCAATAAAAACAACCAACACTTTGGAAACACCTCGCTTCATAATTATTGGTTTTCAAAGTACTAACGCATCCGAAAACAGAACACTGGATATGACAAAATTCATAAATGCAGACATTAATAACATCCGAGTGTATTTGAATTCTGAAGTCTACCCATATGAGCGTTGGAACCTGGACTTTGATAAAAAGCTATTCTCTTCAGCTTACTATGCATATGAGGACTTTCAACGTAGTTATTATGACAAAGATATGAGTGAACCTCTTATGGATCTTGAAGCATTTCAACAGAATCCCCTGTTCATCATTGATTGTTTACATCAACCGAATGCTACAAAATCATCTACAGTGGATATCAAGCTGGAGTTCGAAACAAGAAGAACTAAATTTCCCGCCAACACCAAAGTCTATGCACTCATTATACACGACACCTTCTTGACTTACAATGCATTGGATGGCTCTGTTCGTAATTCACTTTGAAATGTTCAATATTTTATTTTTGTATTGTATCTGAATATTTTTAAGTATATCAATAATGTTTATGCGTAATGGGAAAATAAATAAACAAGATTTTGTAAATATGTGCTTTATTTCATATCAAATATCTACATGATTATATTCATCATCATATTCATCATATAGTTGATATTTCTCGATGATGTCATCGGGCAGGAATGGTAAAAGGGTGTGGAGAAATCCTTCCAGATCCAATTTGATCATTTCTTCACAGAACTGTGGTATGCTCATGATGCCTTGACTGAATTCCTCACAAAGTACTGCACCCTTGACGTACTTCTCGGATAAATGTGCACATCTTTGGATTTCATCTTCATCGAAGCAAACATTCAGATCATAGACAGTGGCATGGAGGGTATCTTCCGCCAAAGCATTCAAGTAGGAGTTCAATCTCTCGATGGCTGTATTGATGTCCACGGCTTCCGTCCAACATTGACTCGAGTAATGCATCCACATATTGAAAACTGAAAAGAAAAAACGATTTGTTAATATATTCCATTGATATTCAAATAATTTTACTTACATGAGAAAAATGTGATGCTCCAAATATAGTACTTCTTCACTGAATGTTATTTTTTTAATGGAGAAATATCTATATTCAACATAAAATCACTATATCCTAACTATTAACATTTAAACAATATTATCATTCAATGAAGTTGAATTCTACTAGAGGTCGAGTTCTTAAACTCCCTGCTACTTGTGGACTCTGACCCAAATATGTTATTGTATATTTGAAATCTGAAGCATTTATGCATCTGACACTGTCCGCATCGAATTCATCGAATACTTTTGACAACCATGATTTGAATAAAGTATCATTATCATCACGTAATGTCATCAGAATAGATCTCCCATACCGAGTTATACAAATCGTCAACAAATTATGTTGAAAGATTTACCGATGGGTAATGATGATATTGGTCTTTGTTCAAAGCTCCCACCCTCTTTTCAATTATTGAAGCATTGATTCTCTTCAAATCCACAACTTTTGGAAGAAAGAGATAGTAAGACTGTATGAAAAATATAGATTATTTCACCTTATAAAATACACTCACTCAATTGAGAAACTTCTCGTACTCTGTATTCACTCTGATGATATTATATAACATCTGATTTCTCATCAACGACTCCACACATTTTATAAGAGACATCCCACCCCATTTCCAGTAGATGGGAGCGTGAAGGTCAGTGCGCGCTTGAACATCAACACACTCATCAATACTCGCAGTTCACTCTTACCTCTCTCACAGGATAAACGCCCTCCTCGCTTGGAGAGTGCAAGGATTCATGAAGGTCATGACCACACAGAATATGTATGTCTACACCACAACTTTAGTCAAGGTCAAACAAACATCGAGATCAAATCTCAAGGTTGCCGAAACAAATCCAGCATCAAATTTCAAGGTCAAATCTCAAAGTCAAAACTTAATGTTATGAATCTCAAGGTCATATTCAAGGTCAAAACTGAAGTCGAATCCCAAAGTCGACGAAACCCCATGTCAAAACTCAATGACAAATCTCAAAGTCAAATCTCAAGGTCAAACACACACACACTGCACACCTGCAACCATTCAAGGTCACACGTGACGTCATAGTGGTGGGGGGAGAGCCAGAACCGGCTTAAATCTCCTACTAATATTGATACTAGTTGAATTCAGTCAGAGGTACGGAAGAGAATATGTGTTACTCAAATAATAAATATGTGGAAACTGGCCAAGAAAATTACAAAAGGTGTCATCTTCATATAATTTCTCAGCACTCAAGGACCTTGAAGCTGCAACATATCCCATATTACCTGCAACATTTCAGATTGAGGAAACCGTGAATATCCAAAGTTGATGAATAGCCTTCCTGTAGCCGCAGAGTATTCGCTATAAACTCAATGGCGCAAATACTTCTTCGAGAAGACAAACAAATTGGCGACGACTAATCACTTATGAAGGTGGGTTAATTTGACTTCAAACATTACTCATGTAGATGTAGGTACTTGAGGAACACAAAGGTGTCATTCAACAAAAACCTAACTTGAAAGAACTTTGACTTTCACCAGGTAATTGGCAATCATGAAAATATTCGGTATGTCGGTCAACAAAAATGGACCACTCACTATATTTTGTTCCCTTCTCTGAAGAAAAATTACCTACACGAAATTTCTGAATTTATCAACTCACCGCTCACTCAACGCCATTATTGAATGCTGGATGTGATAAATCAACACTGAAGAGGCAAATTACGTTTCGAAAAAACCGGAGTGTCTTTTAAAGAAGAACTTTATTTTTACAATATGAAATTCTGGTCAATCGACCTTACAATAACAGATGATAACTAGAACTAAAATCGGTGTTGCTGGCATCCCGGAGGAAACCTCGTACCGGGCACTGGGGTCAGCGATAAGGGCCGATAAGAAGTCTAGGAGACTAACTCCTCCATCCTTAGTGAGGAAAACATATTTTCAGACGAGAAAAACGGTTCTCTGTTGTTCTTCACAAGAGGGGGCCTGGACAGTCCTGGTTGGTCGGGCAGATTTCCTTTTTTGGAGGTATTTCCGACTTCTGTAGGCTGCTAGGGCACATAGGCAAATAATTATGACCATATATAGGTGGATGGTCATGGCGTGTACAGTTGTGTTATGGATCATCTCTATTGGTTGAATATATGTTGCTTGACGGTGTAGAGCTTGGAGTTTGTCTAACGGGATGTCTTGAAGTTCCAAGGGCTTCAGTTTTCCTTTGGGGTGGTCTTCTGGGATTACCAAATCTGGTAGAAGCAGGGGTCGATGAGTGATCTTGGTGGCTTCATTGAAGTAGTGTCCAGAGGGGGTCTTGAACATGCATCCTTGGGGTAGGGACAGGGTTTTCATATGTGTCATATGTGTTGTGAAAGTGATATTTGCTCATTGATTTTTGAGAATGCTTTATTTTGGTTCGTTCCATTAAGGGTCAGGATGTCTGTGTTTGGACATTTCGTGTGGAATCTTCTGGCTTCCGTATTACGATGTATATATCGTTATTTTATTCAATCACTCGTGGTAATTTATGGGTTGTCGATGGCAGTTATTGGTTTCAAGTCATCTTCAGGTCTGAGTGGTGCAATCTGGTGTCTCGAGTTCCTTGAATATGTGTGGATTTTGGCAATAATAGTTGTCGTGTATCAATGGACATGGGTCAGTTACATACTGGTAATATTCACTGTTTACAACTAGAAAGGGTTCTGGAGGAATGATCGTAGTGTGGTTCGGACTGGGAATTGAGTAAAGGTGATAGTAGTATTGGAATTTTGAGGGGTTTACTAGTGGAAATTTCAATACAAAAACTAATCTGTTATTTTCATTATATGAAGCTACTTCTAGAATTTCGTAATATTTATAAATATCTTGTGTTCGGGTTCCAAATATCAAGTTATTTTTATTGTAAAGTTTTGATTATGTCTTGATATTGGTTTCTAAACCTTCAATGTTTATGACACTAGGGATAGCTATATGAATTTTTGAGAATGATATCGCATTTTCCAAGTCGTCGAGTATGATATCGACAATTATGAGAGCAGATGTCATTTGATCGAACATTTCTTCAACTTCTATGTACTTATTGAAATTTAAAGGGTGCATTGGTTTTGTTCGATGTCAATGTTTGGATTCTATTTGCTATAGCGTACTCGTTTCTTTTCAATGTACTGAGTGTTGTGTTGAATGTGGCGATTATGTGTTGTGAAAGTGATATTTGCTCATTGATTCTTGAGAATGCTTTATTTTGGATCGTTTTTAGTTTGTTGATGGCGTTTTCATATTTTTCCGCGTCGTCGGCGTCCAAATTGCCTAATCCGCTGATCAAGCCTCTTTTCATTCTTTTTGGTGTAAGTGAATTGTATTTTTTGCGTGCCATAATTGATTGGATTTTAATGGATTGGAAGGTGGGTTTAAGTTCTGTTAGATACGAGTCGGGAAGTGCGGAATTCAACATTTTGATAGCGAATGTCAAGTGGTTTTGAATAGTTTCGATTTCAGTGAGAAAAGGGTCTAGTTCGACATAGTGGATGGACGTGTGTGTGTTTCCTTTCATTCTGGCAGTTCCTAGTTGGAATGGTAGGATGCCTGGGTTATTGTTCAGTTTCGCTACTTGGATGTCCTAGCTGAGGACCAGTGGGACGATCAATCTGAAACAATGGGCGTTTCAGATTGGCTTTGTGGATTACTCTGTCGTCAAGTATTGTGATTTTATTGTCTCTATTTGCTTTCACAATTTCTTGGTGGAATCTGGGCGAAGCTTTGTTTCTAGGACAGTTTTCTTTATATATTTTGTTACCTTCTTTATATTTCAGACGTTCTTCTCGTGTTTTGTTCCTTTCTTTGATTGTTTTTTCTTTTTGGTTGACTAGGTCATTGTGTATGTTAGTATATATGATTTGGATTTTTCTCTTGTGTTCAGATAAATAGTCATTGTAAAGTTGCTGTTCTAATTTGATCTGAAAGGGGTCTGATGTTGAGAGGTGACCATTTATTATTTCGATGGGTTTTAGATTCCTTTTCGAGTGTATCGAGTGGTTGTATCCGAGAATGGCATAGGGCATTAGCCTGGTCATATTATTTTCGTTAGGGTGGTCATTCATTAGTAGTCTAAGGTGTTCAATTAGTGTTGAGTGGAGTCTTTCGACATTAGCGTTCGACTCGTGATGTCCTGGGGTGCCAAAGTGTACTTTTATTCCGTGTAGTGATGTTGGTTCGTGTAAAATTCCGTTTTTGAATTCGGTTCCAGAGTCTGAGATTATTAAGTCAGGAATACCGTGGTGTCCGAAAAATGTTATCAGGTTGTTAGTTATGTCTAAGGCACTTTTCCTGAGTAGGGGGTATGCCTGTGCATATTTGGAGAAGGGGTCTATAATTGTTAGAAATTTTTGTTGTTTTATTTGAAATATGTCCACATGGATCGTGTGGAAGAGTTTACTAGGTGTTGGTGGGATTTCGAATTTTTGTTTCGGGGGGTTCCTATCATATTTGTTGGTTTGGCATGTTTCACAATCGTTGATAAAGTGTCTCAAGTCTATAGCTATTCTATGCCGAAAGTATGTTCTTCTGATGCTTTTTTCGTTCTCTGTTATTTCTCCATGATTGGTAAGTGATTCGTGATGTTTCTTTATAATTTCTTGTTGTTGTTCTTTGGATGTTATGTCTTGTAAGATATTTGTACAGCGGATTATTTTGGTACTTGAAGTTTCGAAGGTGTTGGCAATGAGTTTGCAAAAAGTTAGTATGATGTCTGTATTGTCGAAATATATGGCGATTTTGTTGGTTTCTGTGAAGTATTCTTGTAACATCTTGATAATATCAGTTTCAAGTTGATCTGTGGCTAGGAAAATAGTTGTTCGTGTTCTGTTGGGAAATGGGTGTTTTATAATTGGATTTTTGTCATCACTACTTGGTTGTTGTAGTAGTTTAGTGGTTGTTCTGCAATTGGAATTACAGGAATGGGGTTTTCTTCGCTGGTATGTACAGTGTTGGTACTATTAGTTCGGTGTAGAGGGAATTCAATCTCCGCGGTGTTACTACAAGTAGAGGGTTGAGCGTCGTCATGTACGTCTGTCATAATTGAAGGTTCGTGAATTTTTCCTAATATAGAGGATATGTCGATGTCTGGGGTTCTTTCAAGGGGGTGTTTGGAGAAATTATCTAAGTAATTTTGAATTTCGTCTAGGGGAAAAGTCTCGTTTGCGTGAATTTCTACTCTTGGGAGGGCGTCACCATTCGTGTTGAGTTTTCCTTTTTTATAGATTACCTCGTATTCGTATTTTTCGAATTTGAGTCTCCATCTAACTAGACGTGAGTTTGGGTCTTTGAGAGACATGACCCATTGTAGGGGGTTTGTGATGGAATGATCTTAATTTTTCCATAAAATTGGTCAAAAGTACTTTGTACTCTATACTTAGCTAAGAGTTCCTTTCATTAATAGTTTTGTACGCTGTCGTTTAGTGTTCTCAAGGCATAATCGGTTTATCTGAGCCTATAGGCCCGGAAGAGGGGGGCAAAATTACTTGCGTCTGTCGTCGTTTAAACTCTTTGTCGAAATTGGGGTAGGTCAGTATTGGGTCATTCTTGATAGAGTTTTGCAATGTTCAAACATTTAATGAATTTATCGTGGGGGTTATATTTGTCCAAAGGGGAGGGTTTCTTAGTTTTGGAAGTCTTTGATAAAGGTCTGTATAACCTGGTTAAGGAATCCTTTTTTTTTTTCGTTTATGGTAAGAGGAATTTTTTATCCTTCAATTTTATCGGGGTTAGGTTTAATACCGTCCCCCGTAATGATGTGTCCAAATATGCAGTTTCGTGTCTTAAAATTTGTTTTTCTAATTGTATTTTTAGATTTGCTTTTCGGGTTTGCTAAATAGTATGCTATCAATGTGTTCTTGGAGAACTGGAGGCAATTGAAATATCGTCCGGATATAAAAAATTTTTTGATGTATTTTTTCAAAATATTATCCATGCATTTCGGAAAATGAAGGGGTTTTTTTTTAAACCAAAAGGATCGAGGAATTTTTATGTCCCCCCCCAACGTTAAAAACTTTTTTTTAATGTCGAGGGGTGCAAACTAAAACCCCCATGCTACATCAAAAAGGAGTGAAGTATTGGTTTCCTATTTTGTCGAGAGTCAGTAATGTTGGGGTTTGGGGTATTTGTCGTCTATTGTTTTCTCATTTAATTTGCGGTATCAATTACTATTCGCCATTTTTTTTTTCCTTACTACCCCGATAGGTGACCCGGGGGGGTTTATAGGTTGAATTTATTCTGATTCAACATTTTGTTAATTTGGATCAACTTCTGGTTTGTGAACAAAGGAAAAAGGGTTTTTTTTGTAGACGGGTTTGGGGGCAGCGTTTTTTATCGTATGTTTGATTTCCCGGGGGAGATGGAGAGGTCGCCGTCTTTATAGAAAATATAAAAAAATTTCTTGCAAATTTTTCGATATGTTTTTCTAAGTTCAAATGATCGGGGGCGTATTGGGCAATATTTCCAATTTTTATATTTGAGGTGTTTGTTTTTTTCAGAATGTCAATTTTTTGTTTTTTTTTCTTCGTAAATTGAAGGAATTTCTTCTAAATGATAAATTTTTCGTTATTCAGGGAATAGTGTTCAGTGGGTATGACATACTAAATCTTTTCGATTTGTCTGGGGTTTTTAATTTTAATTACTGCTCGTCCGTTATGGGCGGTTACTGTTTCGGGGAAGACACAAGATAATGTTTCGCTTTCGATAAGAATATCCCCGCATCGGTGTCGACTGGGATGTCGGTTATTATTTTTTGAATTGGGTGCTGACGTTTTTTCAAATAATAACTCGGGCGATTAAAATATCTTTTCGGATGGACACATCGGGGTGTAGATAATGTCGCTCGTTAAGTTAGGGTTCGAAGGGTCTTCGTTTTTTGATCCTATTAGTCCGTTGAAAAAATTTTGGAATTTGTACAAAAAAATTAAATTTTTTTTTGCTTTGAAAATTTTTCGGAAAAGGAATTTCATGGCTAAACTGGAAAAATTTTAAACTGTTAGACACTTCAACTTTTCTTCGAATATGAATTCTGGGAAAATCTCCCAAAAAAAGGGGCTGGAAATGATTTTTTTAAAACCCGGGTCAATCAATAATTTTAAAGGCGGGTTCTCGATTTTTCGAGGGGGAAACGTTCATTTGATTATGTGATTCTAATGTTATGTCTGTTTTTTGAATGGGGGGGGGGGTTGGAAATTTGTCACATGAAGTTGGATGAGGGGGGGTCGTTTAATTTCTTTTTTATTATCTTGATAGTTATAATATTGATTTTTCGAAATTTTCATAAAACTGTTCAGAATTTTGCTCTACTTCTTCGTGTTTTTTTTGCAAATAATTCTTCTGAATGAAGTTGGCAGGGCCTTCCTTTGGAAAAAGGGTTTTTGTTGATTTTTTTTTATTTCCGTGAAAGTTTGAATAGTCGTGTTGTGGTCTATTTGTATTGGTTTTAAAATTTCCATCATTGGGTAGGCTGGAATGTTGGGGGGGGTTTTTGGGGTTTTTTCCCAAAATTTTTTGGGTTTCCAAATACTTGTGCGTTCGTAAAAAATATTTCTGAGGGGGTTTTTTGGGTTGGAAAAAGGGGCCCGTTGGGAAAATTTTCTTTGTTGTTTCCCATGAAATTTGGCTTTGATGGTTCTGATTTTGGTTTTTTTTCGGGGGGGGCATATATTTTTTTGGGGGAAAATTTTGACTTGGGTTGTAATTTTTTAGTGTGAGGTTTCAATGGTTGTATACGAGTGTACGATTTGGGTTCTGTTATCATGTTATGGTTTTATTTTGTGAGTACATGAAATTTTCTTCTTCAATAACAGTGACATGGCTTTCTAGGAATCAGGATTACGTAACCGTACGTTGTCTTGAAGTCTATTCAAGTTCCTAATGAAATTTTTTAAAAAAAGGCGTCATAATTTAATTTGTAACAATTTTTCGTGCTGAGTGTAGCAGAACAATTAATTTTAGATGCGAATAACTTCGGCGCGGCATCGAACACCAAATTATATGGGGATTCGTCTATAGGGTGTGAGGGACGAAAAATCTTGCACTAAACAATCTAAGTTTCTTTGATCACCAAAACTAAGTTCCAAAGTTGATTTGATACCTGCCCAAGTGGTCAGTTCGGTTCTTGAACCTATTAATAATAACGCTCTGCCACTCAGTTTTCCAATAAGGGCTTGAATTATGAATTCGTTAAGCGTTTTATTTGTTGCGCTTTGAAACTGTGATATTAGACTCCCGCAATTTTCAATAAAGATACCCAGTGTATGGGGATTTCCATCATAATGTGGAATTGTATCAATATATAGTCTCAAGAGTTGATAATTAGTTGTGTCAGCCATTTCTTCAGACTCTCAGAAAGCGTTTCCTGACAATTTTGCTATTGTATGAATCTGTATGATATTGTATGATAAACTCATAGGCTAGTGTGAGTTCCGCCGTAACCGTATTAGGGGTTGTTCTCACTTTCAGTTATTTACTGTACTATCACTTTGGATTTTTGCCAATAAAATTATTTGGGATTGGTTTCCCTTAGGATCAGCAAGGAGTCTAGTTATAAACAAATGATTACTCACAGCAATGTTTCTACTAAGACCATTGTCTTTCTTTCCAGGGGTAGCCTCTCGAGTCTGCCTATTTTGGTTCTGCTCCTGGGCCTGTCTGGTTTTTTTTCTCGAACGTCTCCCTACTGCTATGAACTTCGGTTCCTCGGTGGAACTGTAGATTGGTTTTCCCGAAATTAAAAAATTGGAATTGAAAAGTTTCCCACTATGAATGCTATTTTTCGAAAATCCACCCCTCGCCATTCGTTTTGAAAAACAATTCTTTGAAAAGAACTTTTTTTTTTCAATATGAAATTTGGTCCATCGACCTTTACAATAACAAATGATAACTAGAACTAAATTCGGGTTGCTGGATCCCGAAGGCCCCGTACCGGGCATTGGGGTCGGATAAGGGCCGATAAGAAGTCTAGGAGACGTAACTGGCAGGAGGGATTTACAGGTGACCGATTGATACCCATTTTAAGAAAACGTTAGGTGAACAATGGCATTATGTAAGGCGGGATGTTTCTAGGACTTGGGCTTCCATTTGGCTGATTAATTCTAATCTATAATATTATTCACTTCCTCGGTTGTTGGATATGTCTTTATCGGAAAATATTGATCTGTATTTAGATAAGTCACGCCTCTACTCATAAAAGTTCTGCAAACCCCGCTATCCGCGTCCCCCCTATGAACTTCCGTAGAGGTAACTCATTTCTTATTGGAATTTGCGCTTGAAATAAGGATATTCTTTTTTTCACGTGAGTTGAAAGCATTCTCAAAGTCTTGTATTATGCGTTTGGCTGTTATGATGAATTTGTATTCCCTTTTTTTTACCGAATAGTTTTTTCTTACTGGCTCAGCATTTCCAACCTTCTTTCCACTTGCCTGGTTTACTTTCACCTATAATGTGATGTCTTTTCTCAACTTCAATTTTTTTTTTTGTCAATAAACTAATTTCTCCATTCCTTTTGCAATGAAAATATTTATTATCTAGGTAGTATTGTCCATGATTTTTTCCTCCAACTCAAATAATTCAAATTTTATTTCCAAATATCTTGAATAACAATAATTTGGTTTCTCTTTTTTTTCAATAAAAGGATTCAACACATTTTCATGAACATTCAAGGGAGTGGGACTGTGGATCTATTTCTTTTAAAGTGTATCATCAAAGTGACGAAAAGAACCTCACCAAATTAAACATGAAAAAAAAAAATAAGTATAGAAAATATTTCTTTTTCTGGAAGATGACGGCGGGTGCTTCAATGAAAATGTTTAAATGTGTTTCTCAGAAAAAGACAATACAAATTTATTTTCGCATAGAAATTTCCCGAACTATACAGAGGTACAGGGCGACAAAATGATTGAGTGTGTGAATTTCTATTTTTTTTTATTTAAAATGACAATAAGTGCCTTATGTCTGTTTCTTGAATGATAATTGAACATGTAATCACGAATTGAAGCTTTCAAACCATACAGAGCAATGAAAAAAATAAAAAAAGATTCGTTTCGGGGAATCACACCATGAGGAAAAATTTTTTAAGTGTTTTAGAAAAAATTTGTGGGCCGATTTTATGCTTGAAACCTTCAGGGTGGGAAAAAAAAAAAGAGGTTTAAAAAATCTTGTCAACGACGGCCCCTGCCATGATGAAAAAAAATAAATATGTTTTTTTAAATATAATTGAACTATTAATCCCGAATTGGGGAACCCAAACCGTACGGGAAAGAAAAATCATAAATTTTTCGATGGATTCAAAAAAAAAAATTTTTTAACGGGGAGTGCTACGATGGATATGTAATGAACATGTTTTTAAATAATTGAACAATTTGATCAACAAATTCACAAATATTTTTTTTGTAGTACTCACCGTCGTTTACAGAAAAAAGCATGTTTTCAAACCTCAATATTTTTCTCGTCAATTCGTGATCACATGGAATGGATGAAGAAAAAACAGTTTTCTGACAATTCAGATAGCCTCATTTGGAAAAAATGTGTTTTTTTGGGGTTATAGGAAAAAAAAACCCACAACAACAGTTCCCCGTTATTGACATGAACATTTCGAGACATGCGGGTTTTTGTTTTAAAATCAACTACAACGTTGTCAGATGTACAAGGGGGTCATTTTGGGCATTGGGGAGCTTTTTATTTATTCCAATACATTGCTTTCTGAAACTGTCAATTAAAAACATTATTGAAAGTAAAATTTTTTTGGATTTGATAAAATTGTTTTTTTAAAAAAAAATTTTTTTAATTTAAATTTTAAAAATGAATAAATTTTGATATTGGGAATAAATTCAATGAACTTGGAACTGATAAACTAAATTGGACCATTTAAATTACAAAATAAAAAAAGGAAGGTAAAAAAAAAATCGATTGATAATTAACCCACTTAAAAAGGCTTTTTAAGGGGTTTTTGGGGGGTTTCCCCTTTTTTTGGAAGAAAAAGGTTTATTTTTCCCATAGAAAAAAAGTTTCCCTAGAAATTGAAAACCCTCATTACAAATTTTTTCCTTTTACCACGACTCAAAAAAGCCTGGTTAAACCCGCTTGGAAGCTTTCCCCCGGGCAGCCCCTTTTCCCGTGGCCCCCCCAAAAACCGGGGCCCAAAAGACCAAGGGGGAAAATATTCGAGGCTAGGGCATATGAAAGAGACAAAAAAACTCAAAGATGCCCACAAAGCCAAAATGATCAAAACTTGCTGAATGTCCTAACGGATCCCGTTCTTTTTTTGGCTTTCCAAATTTGGGGGAAAAATTTCATTTCCCCGCTCATTTCCCCCCCCAACCAAAGAAGAGGGAAACCCCACACCCAACGGCCGGGCCAATATCTTTGCGCACCTATTTGCTGGAAATTCCACTCTGGATTCATCGGGAAAACAACCCCAACATTACACCATTGACAGTCACATCCCGAGATCACCTTTCGCCAACGTATAAAAAGATTTTGCTGGGTCTCCCCAAACAAAGCCTGTGGATCGGGGGAAACCCCCGCCGATTGTTCCAAAAATTCCCCCCGAACTAACACCTGTTCTTTCCGTTGTTAACCATTTACAATTTGGGGTATTTCCGCCAATTGGAAAATTGCAAGAGTACAGCCAGCCCTAAAAGGCAAAAGGCCCTACCTAGAAACTCAGACCTATCCCTTATCTATTATTTCAAGGTCGGAAAAAGCCATCAACATCAGCTCTGAAATATCTGGAAGACTCAGGAATTTGTAGGCAATATGGCTTCCCCATCAGAGATCAACTGGACCTGCTCGCTTACGTCTCACATATAGGGGGCTATCTATTGAAAACATGGAGAAACTTTAGCTGTGGTTTTTGTATCTCCAAGGGTTCGATCGAGTTTGGCCCCGGGGGTCCCCCCGCTTCCGTCTTATGGCTTGCCCCCCCAGCTGTGCTCTGCTTGTGTTTTTTTCTCAAACAGGTCCCCATGGTGGTCGATGGGGTTTATCTGCCTCTCCCCAAATGCTGGTTTTCCCCGGATCCATTTCGCACCAACACTATTTCTACTTCACATCAACGACCTGTTGAAATCAACTTCATGTCCAGTACACGTTTTCCCCGATATCCCCCCTCCATACCGTTTCCCCCGGGCCCCCCTATATCAGCCCGTAAACCGAAATGAACGAGGAAGAAAGTTAATAATATAAATATGGATTTGGGAAAACAATTCTCGAATGGGGATCAAAACTTTAAATTAATGCAAAAAAAACCGTTTTTTTTCTCAAAAAAACCGATCTCCTGTGCCTAACATAACTTTGTCGGGTAACCATCCACAACCATCCATATCGATGGGAAACTATCAGCAAAAACCCTTTTTCCTGGGAAAATCACGTGGGTCCATTCCAAAAAAGGCACCCAAAACTTGGTTTTCTGTTTCGGGCCCAAATATTTCCCCCCCAGTCAGCTGTTATGATCTATAAGGCACAGACCCCCCTCCTGGAATACTTTCCCCCCTATTTGGAGTGCGGCACCTAAACATATCCTGAGGCTTTGGTTCCCAAAAAGGGCAATTCGCCCCTCGGTGATGCCCCCTTACAAACTCGCCCCTTGCCCAAAAAACCGTAGAAAGTTGGGATTTGTCTCTATTTTATAGATATTTTCTGGGGGGTGCTCTTCTGAAATATCAACAACGTTCCTGCATTGGCAGTCTCTTCGAGATTAACCCTCAAGTTCAGTCATCACACCCCCTTCTTTTAAACCGCAAAAACTTTCAAAGCTCGTTCATCCCCAAGAACAGCGGGGCTTTGGAATCATTGCCTAGGAAAAGTTCCCCGAGGCATACAATTCAGAAATTTAAGAAGAACCCCAACTCCTACCTTTTTCCCTAGGTTCCCAGTGTTCTCTGAACATTACAGGTTTTCCCCCTTTTTGGGAACCAGAACAAAAAAAAAAAAAAAAATTAAGAATGATGAATTGTTTATCATCATTTAAGATAGTTCTACTTCATTTTCTTATATAAACCAGGATGATTTTAAAATTCATCTTCCAAATTTTTCCACCATTTTCAACTGTTTTTTTTTGTAAGGTCAGGTATAAATTATTTTTTTGTCACTGATTTACCTGTCCCCTTTGGGTCTCTTTCTTTTTTCACGAGCGATGAACTTAGATTTTCAGTTCAAAGAAACTAATTAGGGGGTTATTGGGGGAAATCATCATGAAATTGAGAGAATTTTTAAAAATTTTAAAGTATCAAATCTATTATATTGTTGCCAATGAACAAGTCGAAGTGTTCTTTACATTCGAATGAATACCCGTCAGTCTAGAAGAAAAAAGGCTGAATTCTCTCTCCATATATCCATTGTAAAGGTTACATTTTTGGGGAAAACGAAAAAACCCCCCAAAATAATTGTTATAAATTGTAAATTCCCCATTTTATTGCAAAGAACAATTACCAAAAGGCCCCTCATAAGGTCACGGTCGATGAATGTGATGAATAGTTTTCAGGGGGTTTATCGGGGGAGAAGAACTCAGAATTCCCATTATTAAGGGTTTCAAGGGGTTTCTACTTTTAAAAAAGGGATCATCAACGTAACTGCTTGGATATAAGTATTATATGGGAGCATCAAATCAAACCTTCATTTAACCTGTTCCCTTTTTATCAAATTTGGAATTTAATTTTTTTGCAATCATTGGCGGAATAAATTGGAAACAAAAAACCCTTAACAAATTTTTAAATTTGGCCCCGGTAAATTTTTTCCAGAAAGCGGGCCTGGGGGTTTTGGAAAACCCTCAACGTACGAAGCAAAATTGCGATCCCAGATTTAAGTTTTGTAAAAAATTCTTGCCAAAAAAATTTCAAGACATTCCATTGTTCAAAAGAAAGATGACAAATTTTAAAAATTTCGTCTCATTGCCATGTAGGGAGAAATTCTGCTGAACACAAAAAAAATTTGGGAAAAGGCTTCCTGCGAAAAAAAGGGGCAAAATCGAAAACAAAA